>QLPN01001990.1:2708-38202 GCA_003314395.1 Albatrellus ellisii | reverse complement strand
TGGTTATTGTCTGATTTGTGCTAAGAGCGGCCTATTGGACGGTCTTAGGGAAGGTCTATATTGGTACTCCTGGTAACTGGAGATTGAATGCGCACTTGATGCACATAATAGAAGTTCCTAATGACAATGAAGATTGGGATCAATGAGATCGAGATGAGGATGATTCCACCAATGATGATTTGAGGATCCAGAGTGATGAGATTTGGGATATCTTAGTGACGCATTTAGAGTGACTTAGAGATCGTTCACTTAGTTCTTTTAGTTTGAAGAAAGCGGGTTTGTAGCAAGTGTAGATCAAGCGCAGTATAGGAGAATCCCTAGATTGTGAAGTTGACAAGACTGGGGTTTAAGACCGCCAGTCTGTCAACTATTTATACAAAACTGGAGATCTAAGTATAGTAAGGTTGCACAGTATTGCGCAGTGAGTAAATGATAATATGCAGTAATGCGCAGTAAATACGTGTCCATGTGATGTAAGTGGCTCAGCCACAAGCGCAAAATGAACTTGAGATAAAGAAAGGTAAATAAGAGTGAGAGAAGGGAGTCCTTGCTAATTGTATAGTAATAGTCCTTAGCAAGTAAATGTTATAATAAATAAAAAGAAAGATAAAAGAGAAAAAGATAAGTCTAATGTAGTACCTGGAGCTATGCTCACACTTAAGTATGTAAATACTTAAGTACTATATTAGAGAAAAGAAAAGGAGAGTCCTTACTAAGTAAAGTGGAGCTAAGCTCACACTTGTAGTAATAATACTATGCTTTACTAGTAAGTAAGAAAGAAAAAAAAGAAAAAGAAAACCGTTATGAGGTGCCAAAGCAAGTGCCTTGTAACAATTTGTGAGAATTGACAAGGAAATTTTTTTTGTGAAAACTGTTGAAGTTGCATCACACATTTACAGTACATACCACTCCTTCCTTTTTGAGCTTTGCTGCTACATACTTTCAGCCACAGTGTCACACTTGTCACACACAGTCTGTGCACAGCATACTCCTGTATGTAAGCAGCTTGTCTTCAGCCTCATAATATCCTCATGTCTTTCCTGTAGTCTCTGAGCACCAGTTTACTGGCTGTTCAATAGGTTATGGGCCCTGCAGGAATGTCATATCTTGCAATTCTTCTCATACTTGCACTTGCACTTGTACTCAAAGCCTCTCTGATACTCACTCCTCCATTTACATACAACTTCATTCTCACCATCCTCCACTATGTCATTCATCACCATTATTGCTGTTTGGATATATGTGTTCCTGATTCTTGCTTTATTTGCCTGGTATATCACTCAGATGCCAGAATGACCACACCACACATATGTCTAAACTCCTCACCACCACTCCTCCTCATTTATCTTTTTACTCTTGTCACTGCTGTCAACCCTACCACAGTCCCCAAAATCATGGTCACCCTCAAAGGTCCTGACAACTACAGATGATGGGCTGTTATGGTCAAGTCTGCCATTAACATCATAGGGATCTGGTCTGCTGTTGCCTCCAGCAAGCCACAAGAACAAATGGAACAGGTGGAAGTGGAAGGTGGACTCCCATGCTGATGCACCATCAACTTTGAAGAGATGGAAGTATGGGAGGACAGGAATAGGTATAGAACCAGGGATGAGCCAACACTAAGAATGAGGGACAAGAAGGTGATGATTGCAGAAGTGGTGTGATAAGTGGTGAGGCAACAGATGCCCCAGAGTGGTAGAACATGGTTAGACATTATGTAGAATGTCTAAGAGTTTGCAGAAAGTGGGGATTTGCTTGATATAGTGTGTAGGGAATAGAGTTCAAGTGGAGTGTGGAAAGTAAGTAGTGAGAATGTGTTACAGGAGATGTAAGTGGGGTTGTGAAATCAGATAAGATATGGGTGGGAAGACATAATCAAAACATGTGTTGCCTTGTAGAAGGTTAAGCTGGATGAATTTTGTAGATTTTCCAACAATAGGCAGTTATCACCATGCACATTGGTGATGTACCTGGCACCATTATTGAAGGGGATTCACTCACTGCCAAAGATTGTGTTGAAACAGGCATAGGGATGCACACAGCAGATAGATTATAGATAGATATGATAAGGCTTGAAGCCACATTGGTCTTTGAGGGATTAGCCAAAGGACTAATGTCCAGAGGCAAGACATCTGACAGGAGATCAGAAAGAAGCATATGCAAAAGTAGCAGTACACAAAGAGGCAGAATGACTCAGCAGGAGTAGAAGTGCTGAGGTAGTATGGTGAAGGAGTAGAGAAGATATAGTAAAGAGGACTCAAAATTGGAGAGGAGTCTGAATCATACAGAATTAAGAGATGTTCCAAAAAGGGAAAGGTAAGAGTCTAATAGTGATGAATGAGTTAATGCGAAAAATACCAGCTTAGACAGTATGTCCAGTGTTGTGAAGTGGAAGCAAATTTCAACAGATTGCTGGGATGCTTTCCTAGAAAACAATCTGCCATGGTAGCTTTGTTTCCTTCCAGAGCCTTTTTGAAGCATGCCTTGACATCACCCTTCCTCTCCTCGCACAACTCAATGCCATGGCACTCATGCATGAACACTTTGCTAGCTCTGGAGTGCACATGTCTGACCAACACCTGTGCTTCCTCATGCTACATGTGCTAAGAGTGGCCTATTGGATGGTCTTAGGGAAAGTTTGTGACAACTATACCCCCTTGTAATCAGGTAGTTGTTGTGTGCTTGAATAGTGTAGTAAATGTTCCTGATGATGATGAAGAGAGGGATCAATGAGGTAGTGATGAGGATGATACCACCAATGACTACATGAGGATCCAGGGTGACAAGTCTAGGATATCTTAGCAACACTTAGTGTGACATAGAGATCTTAGATATAGTTTGTAGGGTTTAGGCAAGATAGAGGTGAGCTTAGGTCAAGTGCAGTGTAGGAGAATCCCTAGATTGTGAAGTTGACAAGACTGGGTTTTAAGACCACCAGTCTTTCAACTACTTATACAAAAATGAGGGTCCTAAAGATAGTACAAGTAGTTAAAGTTCACAGATCAATGATGATTGCACAGCAATCAATGAGATCATGTGACTAAGTCACATCCATAGTAAACTACATGTAAGTAGCCACAAGCATGAAGTGAATGAGAGATAAACAAAGGTAAACAAAAGGTGAAATAGAATGAGTCCTTGCTAACTGTATAGTGATAGTCCTTAGCAAGTAAATGTTGTAATAAATAAAGGAAAGAAAGAGTAAAGATACTTTATAGTACTTGGAGCACAACTCACAGTGCAGTATGTAAGTATTGTAGTACTATAAAGAGATAGAGTCCTTACTATAAGTTGGAGCTAAGCTCATGGCTGCAGTTGATACTACACTTATAGTGAGTAAGATAAAGAAAAAGAAAAAAGATACAGAAACTGTTACAAGGTGCCTAGGCAAGTGCCTTGTAACAACATGCACTTCCACCCTCCTGGGGTCACTGTGAGGCCAATGCAAGATAGCAAGGTCACACAAGGGTACAGAGGAGATGAGGGTAAAGGGTGATAGTATTTCTAAGACTAACATGCTATCAAGCAGATATCTCAGATGTACTAAGCTAAGGAATACATGCTACTGAAGTGCAGTATATATAGTAAAGGGATTGGTGCACAGACCATGCACTGTCAGTATAGGGCAGGCATATAAAGTATAAGGGTGAGAGATTAGTATCAGCAAGCATTGCTCAGTATCAATAAGCATTTGTGAGAAATGTAGTCATATCTGTATAGTAATTGGTCCAATGATGAATCTATAATGTGATGAGGAATGGCAACATGTGGTTTTTTTCATGTCTGAAGTACTGCTACAAAAAAGTTGTCCCCTGGTGTGGCATGCTGCACATGGCAGCATGGCAGTGTCACAGTGTGTGCCCATGTTGCTGCTGTGTCAACAGCATGCAGGCCTGTGCTGCCCCTTGCTTACCCACCTGCACCTGCATATATGCCTGCACTGCCACTGTACCAGCACAGTATGGCAGCTTACTTGCTGCCCATGTCCACTCAAGATGACATGGGCAACTGGTATGTCCCTCCTCCCATTCCCATCTGTGCACCCACATCATTGCTGTCTCCACAGTGTGCCACCCCCTATCTACCTGTGCTGCTGCTGTATGATCAGCATGCAGCCACCACCTGGCCACCCATGCCACTGCTGTGCCAATACAGCATGGCCATGGCCTCCTCACCCATGCCACCACTGCACCAGCACAGCATGGCAACTTGCCTGCCCACCCTGCCCACATTCACTCAAGATGATGTGGGCTATTGGTATGTATGGCTTATTGTGCCCACTCACATGCCTGCACCACTGCCACTTCAACAGTGCATGGCTGTCTACCTGCCCCATATGCCACTGCTGTATGAACAGTGTGTGGCCACCACCTGGCCACCCACACTGCTTCTGTGCCAACACAACATGGCCACCACCTCACCCATGCCACTGCTGTACCACCACAGTGCAGCAACTTGCCTGCCCACCCCACTCCAGACAACATGGGTGTAGGGACAGCAGTGACCTGGATGGATCACATGCAAGCTTGCAAACACTATGTGGGTGGTTCTCAGCTTCCT
Source organism: Albatrellus ellisii (assembly GCA_003314395.1). Lineage (NCBI taxonomy): Eukaryota > Fungi > Basidiomycota > Agaricomycetes > Russulales > Albatrellaceae > Albatrellus > Albatrellus ellisii. The sequence continues at coordinate 33,642 of QLPN01001990.1, read as the reverse complement.
TGAGCTGCTTTGCTCATAATTTCTGTTGGAAATTGTCCATTGATCATGTTGCTGAGCAGTTCCTTCTCTCTACTATATCTCTTTCAATGCATCTTATCTCCATCTTATCTATCCTGTGTACATCTCATCTATATCTTATCACATCTCATCTCTCTTATCTCTCATCTGTGGCTCTACTCTTACATCTCAATCTGGCTCTGCTCTATTATTCTCTCTCTCTGGCCATGCTCTTACTCTACTGCTTTAGGCAGTCACTTAGTCATCCTATCTGTAGCTCTGCTACAACCTTATACCTTCATCTATATCTTTTCCCTCATCATCTCTGGCTCTGCTCAAAGTCTTTCCACACCCAGGAAAGCATCTTTTCTATCTGCTCTGTGCCCTCATGTCTGGCATCATTCTACTCTTGGCTGTGCTCTTCTCTGTCTTCCTCTGCCTCCTCCCACCTACTATACTATCTATGCTTGCCATTCTCCTCATTGTCTCTGCCTGCCCACTCCTGCATCATCAATTTCTTCCCTTGGCTTCATTCATGACATGCTGGCAGCAATCCTCAGCCCAGACACTGTGCACAGTGAGTCTCTTGACATGGACCAATATTCCAGGCTGTTTGGCACTGCACACATTCCAACTGAAGTAAGTAGTGCATTCCTTTTCAACCATCTGGCATGAGATTCACTATCAGCATAGAGAAGATGTAAGATGATGGTTGCCTCCAACTCAAAACATGTTGTCATCCACCATGGACAGTTCTGTAAGCCAGCACTATTTGTGTGCCCTTGCATAGTAAAGTAATTTCTTGGTTGTAGATTGGTTTGACATGATCAATGACCAAAGCCAACCAATGCACACTGAGCATGAGGTCCTCCATATCCTGCATATCAGATGTTGATGAACTGCCCACCTCAGAGGTAGCTATATGTGTGTGGACAGTTGTGAAAGCGTGCCACTGACCACAAATGTGGCAGGTCACTCACAATTTGATTGTCATCCCCTACCTCCTGTGCCACTGCTGTACAAATAGCACATGGCCACTATGACCCCACCCAGACTGCCATTGTACTAACAGTGGGTGGCCTCACCTGGCCACCCATGCTACCACCATACCAGGATGCTGCACCCACACATGCACCCATGCCACCACTGTACCAGCACAGTGTGGCAGGTTTCTGGCTCACCACTTGTGTCCATGGGGGTGATTGGTATGTACCCTCCCTTCTGTACCAACCCATGCACCCACATCACTGCTGTGTCAACAGTGCACAGCCCCCTGCCTGCCTGTGTGGCCACTATTCTGCACTTCACCAATGGCACATGCAAGTGCTGCAATTCCTTCTTGCATTGTCTCAACACTTTCTACACTAGCTCCCTGCCTGGCACCTCACCCTTCCTCAGGCCCAAGCTGGATCTGAAGATTTTTTCCCACCCTGCAACCAACAGCACCATCTCAACTCTCTGCTGTCTCAAACTCCAATCACACATTCTCACCACACATGTGTGCACTCAAGCACTTTACTGTGTGCTCCATGCCACTGTGTCAGTCCCTGAGCACAAGCTCCATGCCTGCCCCATCTGTGCCTGTGTGCACATGTGCCATGGCCACACACATGTACTAGGTAGGGTGAAAAAGACATCTGCCATCCCACCCATGCTGCTGCAGCAGGTCTCACCATTGCCCAAGCCACCAAGTGAATTCAATGTCCCACCTGTGTGCCTACATTGCCACTGTGTCAACAATGCATGGCTGTCCACTTGCCTGCACCACCACTGTACAAACAGCACAGCCACCACCTCCTTGCACATGCCATAGTGGCCAGACATGCTTGGCATGCCACTTGAGGTGCTGCCCCCAGGAAGACACCCCAGTGCATGCATTTTTCTTGCACTCCTTTCTGCTTACTGACACCCATGTGCCCATGTCACTGCTGTATCAATGGCACATGGCCCCCTACCTGCACCCACATGCATGCCTGCACTGCCACCATACCAGCATGGCACAGCAGCTTGCTGCCTTGCTGCCTGCATCCACTCAAGATGATGTGGGCAACTGGCAGGTCCCTCCTATTCCCACCCATGTGCCCATGTCACCATTGTGTCAAGGGTGCACAACCCTCCCACCTGTGCTGCTGCTGTATGAATAGCATGTGGCCACATTGCCACTATATGAACAGTGCACAGCCAAATTGCCACTATGTCAACAACCCCTGGCCCTCTACCCACCTGTGCCACCATATGAATGGCATGGCCACCACCTTTCCCATGCTGCCACTGTGCAGTGTGCTGCACATTCCTCCTGCACACATGCACTGCACTGTGCCCACCTGGCTTGGGCTTGGAAAGCCACACTGGTGCATGCTGGCAGATGGAGGTCATGCACTCTTTTCCTTTCTTTTATTTATCCTCAACTCACATAAAATACTTCAACTTCCCTACAATATGCAACATGACAGGTATGATGGACACAGACAATGCAATGCATATGTTCTGTCAACAAAACCATCAATTATATTCAACTTTGTGCCCATTGTCATCTACTTCTGTGTAGATCTAGCATTGCTTCCCTTTCTCTGTTGCAACATATATATACAACTGTAATCTGTTGAAGCACAAGGATCAGCGTGGCAGTCTCCTGAGGCTGAAACACTCCATTCAAGGAGGCAAGAGGGAGTGGGTGCAAGCATGTGGGTACAGACTGGGCAAAAGCCCTAGCAGAAGAAGAAGCACCAGCATGGATATGAAGTAATAGTAGTAAAGAATGAGTAGGTAATCCATTGGCTGGGGAGAGAGTGAGTACTTGACTGAAGATCAATGTCCCTACAGATGCCTTTAAGTACATAGCAGAGCAGTGCACAGACCAGGCTTATGTAAAGTAAGTGTGGGGTGCAGGTGCTGGAGTGAAGAGCAAAACCCTGCATTAACATAATCATATCTTATTGGTTGATATTACAAAACAACAGATATTTACCCTATCTTTGCTAAGAGCGGCCTATTGGACGGTCTTAGGGAAGGTCTATATTGATACTCCTGGTAACTGGAGGTTGAATATGTGTTTGATGCACGTAATAGAAGTTCCTGATGACAATGAAGATTGGGATTGACGAGATTGAAATGAGGATGATTCCACCAATAACAATTCGAGGATCCAGAGTGATGAGATGTAAGATATCTTAGTGACACTTTAGTGTGACTTAGAGATCTTAGACTTACTTCTTTAGTTTGAGAAAAGCAGGCTTATAGCAAGTATAGATCAAGCACAGTATAGGAGAATCCCTAGATTGCAAAGTTGACAAGACTGGGGTTTAAGACCGTCAGTCTGTCAACTATTTATACAAAACTGGCGATCTAACTATAGTAAAGTTGTGCAGTATTGCGCAGTAAGTAAACGATAATGTGCAGTAATACGCAGTAGGTACACGTCCATGTGATATAAGTGGCTCAGCCACAAGCGCGAAGTGAACATGGGATAAACAGAGGTAAATAGGAGCAAGAAAAGAGAGTCCTTGCTAATTGTATAATGATAGTCCTTAGCAAGTAAATGTTGTAATAAAATAAAGAAAGATAAAGAGAAAAAAAGGTAAGTCTAATATAGTACTTGGAGCTATGCTCACACTTAAGTATGTAAATACTTAAGTACTATAAAAGAGAAAAGAAAAGAGTCCTTACTATAAGTAGGAGCTAAGCTCACTGCTGTAGTTAACACTATGCTTATAGTAAGTAAAATATAAGAAAGAAGAAGAAAAAAAAGAATTAAAACTGTTATGAGGTGCCAAAGCAAGTGCCTCATAACAATCTTGGCATTTTGCAAACCTCTTGGTGAGTTCTGTTGATACCATATCTTTAAACAATAACATGATGGGCAGAGTTTTTTCTATATTCAATCTGTAAGGTCTACTACTGAATGACACTGTATCTATGATATTTTCTCACCTCCTATACCTATAACTACATTGCTCACTGTTTTCACAGTTTAAGAGGTGCTTTTTTGTCCTTCTATCTATTTGTAATCTACAGTACTCCCACATGCCATCATTACTATGGGTATGGGTTTTCATGGGTGATAACCAGTCATGATCACTAGGGACAGGGACAGGGACAGGGACAGGGACAGGGACAGGGACAGGACATGGACATTGGTGAGGGATATTGCAACTCATTTAACCATGTCTGCTTTAGTTAATGTTGCAATGCAATAGGAAAGGTCTTTACTTTATAGCTGGAGAGGAAATTAGAATTAATCTGTGGGTTGGGATTGGTCTGTAAATTGGACTTGGTCTGTAGATAGATAGAGTATTATTTCCTTTTATTTTCTGTTGCAACAACTTATGTATACTTTCACAGATGATGTCTTATGACTTGATGTTACAATGCAACATGTTTTTACACTGGGGATGGGGACAGGGACAGGGCATGGACAAGGATAGGACAGGGATATTGATGAGGAATGTTGCAACTCACTTAACTATGTCTGCCTTAGTTAATGTTGCAATCCAATAGGATAGGTCTCTACTCCATAGCTGGAGAGACTATTGGAATTGGTCTGTAGATAGAGTACTGTTTCCTTTTATTTTATGTTGCAACAAGCTATGTATACTTTCACAGATGATGCTTTATAACTTGATGTTGCAATGCAACAAGTTTTTACACTAGTGGATATGAGTCATATATACAATTGTGAGAGATCTATAGTATTGGTAAGATGTATTGCATAGATCTTGAGTGATAAGATCAAAAGAAATTGTGGAATGATGAGAAAAATAAATGTGTTCTGACAGTCACCTTGCTTTGGCACCTTGTGATGGACTTATTTATTTATTTTTATTTTTATTTACCATTAGAGTGTAGTATATACATACTGCAGCTGTGAGCTTAGCTCCACTCTATTTAGTAGGGATTATATCTCTCTCTTCCCTTATAGTACTATAGTATTTACATACTAACATGTGAGTTTTTCTCCAAGTACTATAAGGCATCTCATTTCATTTTATCTTTCTTTCATTTATTTACATTTACTTGCTACAGACTATCACTATACAATTAGCAAGGACTCATCCAATTTCAGCTTTCTTTTGTTTATCCTTGTTTACCTCTTGTTCATTTCATGCTTGTGGTTACTTACTTGTATTTTACTAAGGATGCATTCATAGTCATATGACCTTGTTGATTGCTGTGCAATCATTGTTGATCTGTGAACTTTATTCACTTATACTATCTTTAGGATACATCTTCAGTATAAGTAGTTGCAAGCCTGGTGGTCTTAAACCCTGGTCTTGTCAACTTCACAATCTTAGCACTTGCATCTGCCATCCTTGGGACTGCTGATGTCACACAACTCACACCATCCAACACTTGTGGCCACCTTCTGGATGAATTAGCATGCACCAAATCATCATCTATTGCAGCTATCAAGCCAACTGGTGCTGCTTGATGCAACCAGAAATGGTGCTCTCACTGCAGAAGGCACAATCACATGGTGGAGAACTGTTGGGCATTGCATGGTGTACCTGCTGATGTGAAGGTGTGGAGGGATGTGGAGAAGAAACCTGGGCCAGATACAGGTGGGGGAGGAAGTCATATTGTCTTCTGGTGCTGCTGGGGAACTCAATGCTTGCTTCTATACTGGGTGTGATGTGCTTTGGATGTTAGACTCTGGCTGCACTGACCACATCTCTCTCCTCAAAGGAGATCCCTCTTCCTACTTGCCTTATTTGTGACATATCTTGCTTGTGTGGAAAACTGGGCAGGGTGGCAAATGACAAGTATAGCATAGCATAGAACAAATATGCATTGCAGGAAAGGTAGACACTGGTGACAATAAAGGTTATTCCCTTGAGGAGACAGGGCAGTGGGCCAAGGGGCCACATCTGATGAGAAAAATGACAAGGTGTACAAGTGAGGGTACACAAAATAGAGGAGAGATTGCTACAAGAGACAGGTATGTCAGAGAGGAGACAGAGTAGCAGATGAGATACATACCTCAGCAGTAGATAAAAGTGCTGAGGTATGTGGATGAAAAATGAGGGGTTTATACAGTTCAGCTACAATAAAGTTTAAAGGGAGCTTAACTGTAAAACCAAAAGATAGATCCCAAAAAAGGGAAAGAGAGAGTGATGCAATCTGCAAGAGACTAAAACAAATACTAATGTGGATAAGTATGATCAGCATTGTATAGTAGGTAAAATTGACAGCTTGGGGACAACTCAACCATCTCCTGCTTTGGGACTTGAACCATTAAGAGGGATGCCCACAGGGACAATGGTGTCACTAACCTGACCCTCTCTGATGTCTTGCATGTCCCCACTGAGCACCATCATTTCCTTTCCATTAGCAAGTTGGACAGCCTCTGTGAGGCACATGCTGAACAGCAAGGTCACAATGATATGAGAGGAGACAATACAAGAGGATGAAGTCACACTGGTAGGCTGATATCCCAGATGTATAAAGCTAGGGAATACATGCTATGGAACTACAGCATATATAGTAAAGGGTTGTGCACTCAGATTGGGCACAGTACATTAGGGTAGGCATATGAAATGAGGATTGCAGTAAGTGTGTGAGAGATGCACAGCATCTGTGAGAAGCTTAGTAAGTGTCTGTGGGAAGATATAGTAATGTTCATATAGTAAGTGGCCTGATGACAAATGCATAATGAGTCATGTACAATTGTGAGAGATCTTAGAGATGTAGATAAGATGTATGATGTAGATCTTGAGTGATAAGGATAAAAGAAATCATAAAATGAAGAGAAAAATAAGTATGTCTTGACAAATAACTGCTCTTTTAGGGTGATGAGCATAAGAAATTCCAGTGGAACCAAATCATCCTTCTCCTCTGTTTGTATCATCTAAAGATTTGACTTACTTGATATCAGCTAGTGATATATGTATATGTTTGAGGATCAATTGAGCAACATGATCTTTTTGATATATGATAAAGTCTTTTTCATCTAAATTGATCAAGAGAATCTTGATAGGCCCATGGTAATCAGAGTTGATAACTCCTGCTCCAGTATGAATAGAGTATCTGACAGCCAAACCACTGCAAGGAGCAATGTGTCCATAACAGTTGTCTGGTATAGCCAAGGAGATTTGGGTATCAACTAAATTCTGACCATGGGCAGGGATATCTGGTAATTGCATTATCAGATTGGTGGATATTATTTGCCAAGGATTGGATGGTATTTCATTTGGAGTTAATTCTCCTTGTGGTGTAGTAGGAAATGTCTTGGTTCTTGAACAGATGTCACCACTTTTGATGTATTTTCCTACATATGCAATCATGCCTTTCCACCAGAAAGTTCTTGACACTAGCTCCAGTGTTCTTCACTGTCCCAGGCATCCTGCAATAGGTGTATCATGATGTTGTTTCACCACTTCTGCCTTGCAACTTTCAGGGACAATGACTTTTCCCTTGTATGTCATGAGTCCTTGTTTGCTCTCTCCCCATCCTGCAAATATTGTTGTTTTTGCCTCTTCCATAGGCAACTATTTCTATTTCTGATTCTTCACCTCTATGTCTGTTCTTTTGAGTGTCAATGATCTTTTGAAGGAGTGGTGGATTTGTCAGTACTGCATTGATAGTATTTTTAAAATTTTCTGGTTTGAGCAGTATGACATTCTTGTTATCATGTTCCACCCCCTCTTTATGATCTGAATATCTTGAGAGGAGATCTGATTTGGCTAAACTCTTACCTGGGTGATGGGTAAAGTGGAATTGAACCTAGAAAGAAACAAGGACCATTGAGCCCAGCAACAGTTTAGTTTCTGGGCACTCATAAAGTACTCTAGGTATTGTAGTTGGTTGACACCTTGACTGGATTATCTGTTCCTTCCAGATAATGTCTCTACTGCTCCAATGCTCTGATGACAGCAAGCATTTCCTTGTTGTATATATCATAATTGTGTCCTGCTGGTGATAAACCTTCACTGATATATGTGACTGGATGCCATTTTTCATCCTCTCTCATCTCTGATAGTACTGCACCCATTGCATAACCAGAACTGTATACTTCATCAAGATATGGTTTATCAGGTTCAGGAAAGACTAAAACAGGTTTTGAACATAATGCTGTTTTAAGATTTTTAAATGGGTCTTCTTGTTCCTGTTCCTAATGCCATTTTATATCTTTTTGAAGAAGTGAGTTTAATGGTTTTGCAATGTTGGAGAATCCTCTAATGAAATAATGGTAGAAATTTGTAAAACCCAAAAATGAATGAACTTCTGTAACAAAAGTCAGAATAGGCCAATCTGCTACTCCTTGGACCTTGATGGGGTCCATCATGATTTTGTTGAAGGAGATTTTGAGGCCTAAATAGTTGACTTCTGTTTGTTCAAAATCACATTTTTCAGGTTTTAGATATAGTTTATTGTCACATAGGATTGTGAGGACTTCTTTGACAATACATTGGTGTTCTTTGAGTGTTGCAGTGAAGATGAGGATATCATCCATATAGGTCACAACCTTGCCCCTTGCCATGAGTTCTCTAGAGAGATGATTCATCATCATTTGGAATGTAGTGGGGCTATTTGTGAGTCCAAAAGAAATAGCATGAGTCCTTTGTTTGTAATGAAGGCAGCCTTCCATTCATCTCCTTTTATTTGAACATTGTTGTATCCCCATCTGATATCAAGTATTTTGCTCCTTTGAGTTTATCAACCAATTCAGAGATAAGTGGTAGTAGGTATGAATTTTTGATTGTAATCTCATTGAGGCAACAATAATCTTGTATAGGATGTAAGTCTCCTGATTTCTTCTTGATAAAGAAAAATGGTGAGGCCATTGGTGATGTAGAAGGTCAAATACATCTGGTTTTCAGATTTTCATCTATGAACTTCTCCAATTCTTGTTGTTCTGTGAAGGATAAATTGTAGGTTTTTCCCATGTGCATCTTCACATCTGGTTTCAATTCAATAGCATGGTCCCACATTCACTTTGTGTGCATGCAGGCTTGGGCAGGCAAAGAGAACTGAGATGATCGTGATGATATTGAGCAACATTGGAAGGTCAGATAGCATGTCTGCAGCAGAGATAGTAGTCATGGGTGCAGTAGGCACCATGATGTGGTAGAGAGAGATGTCAGACAAGATGAAGAACATCTAAGGGGGTGTGTATGCTAACCTGCAGCAGAGATAGTAGTCATGGGTGCAGTAGGCACCATGACACGGTAGAGAGAGATGCTGCAGGTGGAGTGAGATAGAATATAAGGTGTAGGTATGAGAGTACTCACTCAGACAAGATGAAGAATGTCTGAGGAGTGTGTATGGCGGGGTGCGATCTTATATAGAGTATGGTGATAGAGTTGCAGCAGAGATGTAAGTATGTAGAACAACAACTGCTATAAGTGGGGGGACATGCGTCGTCTTGGAGTACAGAGTGGAGTGTGAGTTTCCTTGGAGTAATATGAGGGCCAAGGAAGAGAAGTATGTGGTGTTATATGCATAATATCTAAGTGGGTGGTATATGTGGTTAGGGGTAGTGTCAAGCGAAAGTACATTTTAGTTCAACACTTTGGAGGAATTTTGTCTAAGGATTCCTTTGCAAATACAGATTTGAACCCATGGTATGCTTTGGGTACAATTTCTTCAAGGGATTTCTTTATTTTCTTCTTTTCTGCCTCTATAGCACAATCTTGGCTGATGTTTCAAATAGCTGCTTCTTCTTTGTCTTTCCCTATCATGATACACAGTATATGATCTCCCTTCTATACTTCATCATCATCTTCTCTGTCCACTCCAATCATTGAAGGTACCTCCTTTTTCAACTTCTCCATTGTTTTCTTTTTTCATGCTTTTCTGTCTTCAACAACTTTGACATGACTCCTTCAAGGACATTTGGTAAATTGTATCACTCCTGCTTCCCAATCTATCTCTGGATCATGGATCTTTAACCAAGTATCAAATTGACATTGCCAAGTCATGTTACACAAAATGTTGTTTTTTCTGTGTGATTCTGTACTTTGATAATGAGATCGACCATTTCTTTGATAGATCCTCTTTCATTCTTGATTCCATCAACATTATAGACTGGTATTGCAATTGGGAGTTTCTTTGTGTTTAGACAATTTGTTTTGACAAACTCTGAACAAATCTGGGTAGGGCAGTGAATGACAATAGCACCATGGAGTGGAATGAGCAGGCAACAAGCCCAGAACATGTGATTGCAGAGACTAGGGCTAATGCCCAAGAGAGTATGAGCAGAGGGCCAGGTGACCACATCTGAGGAGAGAGTAGATAGAGGTGTACACAGAAAGAGCATATGCAGAAAGAACAACTGCACTGAAACAAGTAGTGTCAGATAAATGATAAAGAGTGCATGGTAAATTACATACCTCAGCAAGAGTATAAAGTGCTGAAGCATGTGGGCAAGAAAGAGGAGTTTATATGGTAAGGGTGACATAAATTTAGGGAGGAGCCCAAAACATAAAGAGAAAAGATAAGATAAGATTAAGAGTGAGATAAGCATCCATAGTGTGTCCAGTGTCATATAACAGGCAGAAACCAACAAACTCTTCATCAATATAACATGTGTTATGAGGCACTGGCTTAGGCACTTCATAATGGTTTTCTTTTTTCTTTTTCTTTTTTATCTTACTTACTATAAGGATAATATTAACTACAGCTGTGAGCTTAGCTCTAACTTATAGTAAGGACTCTATCTCTGTTTCTTTATAGTATCACAGTATTTACATACTGTGCTGTGAGTTTTACTCCAAGTACTATAAAGTAACTTTATCTCTTCTTTCTTTATTTTATTATAATATTTACTTGCTAAGGACTATCACCATACATTTAGCAAGGACTCATCTTTTCATCATTATTTGTCTTTGTTTATCTCTCATTTCACTCACACTGGTGGCTACATTTACTTAGCTCACTATGGGTGTGTCCTAGTCACATGATCTTGTTGATTGCTGCACAATCATTGTTGATCAGTGAACCTGATTGTTTGGCACTATCTTTAGGACTTGTCTCTAGTATAAGTAGTTGAAAGCCTGGTGGTCTTAAACCCCAGTCTTATCAACTTCACAATCTAGGGATTCTCCTACAACTGCACTTGACCTAAATTCACCTTCATCTTGCTCTAAGAACTAAGTCTAAGATCTCTAAGTCACTAAGTGTCACTAAAAGACATCCTAAACTCATCACCCTGGATCCTTGTTTAGTCATCAGTGGTATCATCCTCATCACTATCTCATTGATCCCACTCTTCATTATCATCAGGAACATTTATCAAGCTTATCAAGTGCATAACAACTATTGTGTTACCAGGGGTATAATTATTGCAAACCTTTCCTAAGACCATTGAATAGGCCACTCTTAGCACAGGGAGTATGACCTCATGATGAGTCATCTCAAAAGCATGTGATAAAAGTAGGTAGTTCTGATGTATGTAAGAGGGATGAATTGGACAGGTGTCAGTGTTAGGCCACATCTTATTCTCTTCATTTTTTCACTATGTTTTCCACATTTTCCTTCTATCTATATCACCACAGATCCTCTTATTGCTCCTGATCTAGCAAAGCAATTTATTCGGTATTTATTTTATTCTCTTGAGACTCATCAGCCAATGATGTGTCTGTCAGCAAATCTCCAATCAGCCTGATTATGAAGTACTTATGATCCTTTCCTACCTGGACTGTGGATGCTCACTCAGCTTTCTCATGACTGCTGCAGAGTATCACCAATCTCTCTCACACTTACTGCAGACCTTACTCAGCGACATATGAGGGCCTTTAGCTATTGGTTAGTAGTTATTATACAACTGTGCAGCTCTGATGACTCCTGAGGCCTGTCCTATACTACCAGTACAATATATACCTTAGGACTCCTAGCAATATTCCCCAGTTCTAATCATCTGGGATATCCACTAGTCAGCATGCATCATTATTTCTTATTTTCTTTTAGTTGTTGATTTGGCCTGACTACCATCAGCCTCATAGTCAGATGTATGATGAATAATCTGAAGGTTACAGACAGGCTCCATCTCTCTCCCAGTTCCACCCCTCTCTTTTCAGACAATTCACAGTGTACTCAATTCACATGTGATTCCATTTCCCATATGTACAAATACCTATAGACTTTCAGATATCCTTCCTCAGTCATTTCCACTATTGACTGAGGTGAGCCAGTCTACTGTATACAATCAGACTTAACTGATCACACCTATAGCCTTCTGCTATAGGTAGGATCAAATATAGTTATTTCCACTATCGACTGAGCCTTCCACTATAGATCTCTAAAGAACGCAGGCCGTTTCCGAGGTCACAAACCAGAGGCTGGACGAAGGTATTACTTTGCTGGAGATGACGGATGATGACTTAGAAGTTCGAGTTATCTATCGCGATGGTCGCCTGGCTCACCAAGTTGGGGCAGTCGTAGTCATAGTGGTGAAATATATTGCTTGACGAATGCACTGCCATGCTTGGGGTTGCTGCCACCCTGATTTTAAGTAAAAGAGAGGACCTCATCTTGGTGATGACCCACTGCAGGTCGGTCCAGCTGACTAACCGTTGTCAGGGAATTATAACACTGAACTCACACGAAAGCCGCTTTGCGCCACTGTGGCCGTCCCTCATTTAATCATTGCCGCAGCTTTGAGGGTCCACCCAGGCCACAGCGGTTGAGTCTTCCGCTGCAGAATAGTATGACGGAGAAACGTCTAGTGTATGATTTTGCGGGAGGGGGCTGTATGAGGACTTCACCGATGAGTGACCCATTGGCGTATAGAAATCGTTCCTACAGTTTCGCTCACAGAGTGCGTATGCGCGAATCGTGTTCAAAGACAGAGAAGGCTGTGAATACGGAGTGCACGGACTGGACTGACAGCGTCGTCCACACAATAAATAGCGGGGAAGATTGATGGGAGGACATCATCGGGTCCACATGGACTTCGAGTTCTGACTGCACTTTCGCTGCACTAGCTAGGATAAAATCATGGGCAACATAACACACCTGCAATTGGCAATTCGAAATTCAAGCGCAATAACCAGACAGTGACATCCATTCATGAGGATGTTCAGGAAGAGATGGTGCGGTATTGGTACGGGAACTACTACTCTCCAAGTGCCCTAATTCTTCTACGGCAGATAGAGAACGACAATAGAATAGAACGGACTATTCAGCTGGTTCCGTAGCGCTGCCTTGCATCAATGTGATATGATGATACGCAGCTATGATCTGAGTGGTTGATACGAACTGGAGAGTCCCCAAATGGTACACATTAATCGTGATGAGGCGTCACAATGATACACACAGTAAAAAATACAAGATATACCACGATCATCTTGAAGGAATCTCCGTTGTATATATGGCAGAAGAATGATGACGCATGATTTGTTCTGCTGATGCGATGATTGCATCTGCAGGAGGTCTGTTGCGTCGTGGCGTGTGATAAGCCTTGCATAATAAGCAAACCAGTACGTATGCCAACTACTCACCCGATCTCGGTGCGCATCACCTCATCCAGCATCAAGTCCTTTGCTTCGCGCCAATCGCGCTCTTCGGTGCGCCAGTGCCGCAATTCTTCAATCAACAATTGATGCTCCTCTAGCAGAAACCTATGCTTCGCCTTCATGACCAGGTAGCGCACCATGGATGGGGACCTTCCCAGAATCAAACCAGTGGAAGGGTCCATCGCCTGCGCTAGATGAGCTGGAAGGCCGTCATCGTCGGTGTCGTCCGCTGGACTTGGAGACCGTCCAACATTGTACTCTCCTCCATTGACAGTGCCGTCAGGAGAACCTCCATCGTCATAATCACCGCCGCGTGAGGTACCGTCGTTCTGTCCTTGAGGCTCAACTTTGAATGTGTTGAAAGCCGTTGGATCAGCTGAGGCGTCGCCGTCTTCCCGTTTTCGCTTGCGATTCCCTCCGCGGCCAGGAAGAGGAGGGCTGATGTTGTGTTGAAGACGCATATGTTTTGCCAGGGCATCGGAACGTGTGAAAGATTTGTCGCACTCTGCATAAACCTACTTGTCAAGGCGTCAATGTGCAAGGCGCTATGAGTCAAATATATATACCGGGGCGCGAGCAGATGAACGGTTTCTCCCCAGTATGCGAACGGATGTGAGATATCAGGGCGAAGCGGGAAGTTTGTGCAAGGCCACGTCGGGTACATGTCGCCCATTCACAGGTATAATTCGATTTGTGGACGCCGATGTGTTCTGAATAAGAAAGTAGCCAGGGGAAAGGGGTCACTCCCTGATTGCGGGAATTCGCAGCCAATGAAACGCACCGTTGTGGATGTGGTCTATGAGCGTAGGCAGGTGATTGAAGACGAGCCCACAATCTTCCCATTGACAGGTAACGGTGTCCTCGTCATTGCCATCCTGGGTGAGATCCACGTTTACTGGAGACCCCGGACGAGAGCCAAGTTGGATGTATTCCGTCTCCCTGGGATAAACAATAGACGGTCCGTCGTCTGAGGACGAGTCAGTGAACGATGGTGACGGAGGACCTGAAGTTGGGGACAGGCTATACGGGCTGCGAGCCATGCCGCTGTCACGAAACCGGTCAAGAACGAAGGTTGGTCGCTGTCAGTCGTTGTAATGCCCAAACATCTTCATCTCACTGAATCACTTACTGTATTTGTATATATTTGTACAACATTACAGTGGCGACACGCATCGTGAGTGATAAATTGCACTCTTTCTACAACACGAAATTTGACACTCCCCCCATTTTGTTTCTCAACCATCACCCAACCTGTTATCTACGAGATGAACTCTCCGTTCACCAGCTACCCTGCACCAGATCGCACATTCATCCCAGCCAACCCCGGTACTGCTACACCTCGCGGGCGCGGGCGGGGCGGGGCAGCTGGTGGCGCAAAGCGCGGGAGGAAACCCCGGGGTGGTGCGCCAGGGCCAACTGAATCCCCCCATACCCCGTCATTTCAAGAGGTGAGCGCCAGCACAAGCCAGGCTGCGCTGCAGTGGACCCAGCCTACGACCCCCATCACGTCTGAAAGTGGTGGGCACACCTCTGGGACGCCGGCGCCGCCACAGCCTCAAGGCTTGCAGAGTACAGAGGGCGCCGCGAGTGGTGCTACTGCAGCTGGTGTGGTCGTACCAGCGGCACAGGGTCAAAGCGCCACGATAGCTGGGGTACCAGGACCGGCGATAGGCACAGTTGCTCCAGGAGCAGAGGAGGACGGTGAGGGCGAGGACGAGATGCTGCCTGCGATGGCCGATGACGATTACTCGGCGCAACTCTCGTGGCAGAGTCAGTCAAAAGATAACCTAAAGTACGTACCTCACTTTTTTTTTGTTTGCTCCGTACTTGACCCTCGTCTGCGCAGAGTCCTCATGGACAATTTTACGCCTGCGCAATATGAGCGGTTTGAGGCGTATCGACGACATGCGCTACCAAAGCAGGCTGTACGAAAGGTGCAATCTTCAAAGACTTGTCTTCCTTGGGCGAATCTGAATATAGTTCACCAGGTGATACAGCAGACACTTGGTCAACAGGTGTCTCAACCCGTAGCCCAAGTAGTGGCCGGATTTGCGAAGGTATTTGTTGGCGAGATCGTTGAGAAAGGTACGCCGTCGTGCTTCTGTTGCTTGTCTAATCAGCCAGCAAACGATCACCGTTGGCAGCGCGTGCTGTCCAGGCCCAACGTGGAGAATCAGGCCCTCTGTCGCCAGACCACCTCCGGGAGGCATACCGGATATATCAACAAGAGACTGGGCGCGTTGGTGCTGCGAGGCCTCTACGAGCGAAACGTTTGTTTGTTCGGTGATGCGGGTTGATCTCTTGCCATCGTTTTTGCGTACCGCCACACTGTTTATCAGCTGTATCATACGTAGGTCTCATTGTTGTTTTATTCTGCGGCGGCGCGCGTTGTTCGGGGCTGTGGAAAGAGCAATGTGCAGAGGTCGCATGGTCTCATCAAGCCGCCGCGCGTCGTCCACGTCCAGAAACCCTGCTTGGCGAAAACTTCTACAGGACTCAGCTATGATCGTCAACACTGGCGCAGACGCAGCATCTGGATCGTCATGGGTGACAGATGTCGCCATGTGTTACAACAACGTCAAAAGAAAGTCATGAGAATGGCACAGAAATCGAGAGAGTCGTTTTACTATTTTGCCACATTCCGCATAGAGCCATTTCGCCTGGCAATTGGCGAAATTTGTCTTGAAAATCATTTTACCCCCAACACTACTGTCTTGGTCTGTAACAGCCACCATCTTATTGGGATTGCAAACTGATGCATGCATGACTTACTATTCCCATTTTAGGCAACTCAGCAGATGCCAACACACACAAACTTTTGTCTCCAAGTTCCCAAAAAAAAAACATATGTTCAGTCACTTTTTTTGATCACTCTGCTACTATACAGTTCTAAGCCACAGACAGTTTATCTACCCTACCTATGATGGCTCACTTTTTTCCCTCAGTCCTCATGTTGTTTTTGAGATTGAGTGTCTGTTGTCCTTGTTCTTAGGACACTTTTTGGTGTTTCTTGTGCAGAAGAACACCTATATTTAGCCTTTTTATTGCAAAACATCTGTCAAGGTGAGGGGGGAGGGGCTCAAAATGGAGTGTGGTGCACACACAGTTACTAAGCTTCTTGATGCCATACTGTCTGATTGCACATGAAGAACAGGGTTGTTATGGACTAGTATGCCAGATGGGCAGCTATGACCATGCAGAGGACAAGGAGAGGCTTGGGTGTGAGGCTGACAGTAGTCAGGCCAAACAACTGAAACAAAAAGTGAAGCAAAAGCACTGACTAGCAGATATCCCAGAGTATATTCAGTGTATAGTAAAGGATATTGAAGTTAAGGTCAAAAGCCCTGACCCTGTACACAGGCTACATCTTGTCTGAAGGAGAACAGACACTCAGTCACCTCTGAGGTACAGCTTCACATCATGCTAATAGCACTTCACTTAACCAAGACCTGGTAGCTCAGTGGTTAGAGCACCCACCTGGAGTAAGGGGGGTCCTTGGTTTGAACCCAAAACCAAGTCACTATTTTTCATCTTATTGACAATTGCATGCTTCAACAAAGAGAGGAGAGAACTGGTACTATACCTAGTGGATATCAGAACTGGAGAATATCACTAGGAATTGTAGAGTATGTATAGTACAAGTATGTAGGGCAGGCCTATGAAGTCATAAAGGCTGCACAGTCATACTGTAGGTAGAATCTAATGGTGAAAGGCCCTCATTGTTATGAGGCACTTGCTTTGGCACTTCATAATGGGCTTATTTTTCTTTTCTCTTTTTGTATCTTACTTACTATAAGTGTAGTATTGGCTACAGCTGTGAGCTTAGCTCCACCTTATAGTAAGGACTCTTTCCTTTATAGTACTAGTATTTACATACTAAGCTGTGAGTTTTAACTCCAAGTACTCCAAAGCATCTTATCTCTTTTCTCTCTCTTTCTTTCTTTCTTTCTTTCTTTCTTTCTTTCTTTTTTACTTGCTAAGGACTATCACTATATAATTAGCAAGGTCACACAAGAGTAAGGAGGGATAGGAGGTAGAGAGACAATACAACAACTAAGACTTGGTTACACTGTGAAGTGGATGTCTCAGATGTATAAAGTGCTAAGAGTGGCCTATTGGATGGTCTTAGGGAAGGTTTGTGATAACTATACCCCTGGTAACAAGGTAATTGGTATGCACCTGATAAGTGTAGTAAATGTTCCTGATGACAATGAAGAGTGGGATCAATGAGATAGTGATGAGGATGATACCACTGATGACTAAATGTGGATCCAGAGTGATAATTTTAGGATGTCTTAGTGACACTTAGAGATCTTAGACTTAGTTCTTAATGAGTAAAGTGAGATTGTTAGCAAGCTTAGGTCAAGCACAGCATAGGAGAATCCCTAGATTGCAAAGTTGACAAGACTGGGGTTTACAACTGCCAGTCTTTCAACTACTTATACAAAATTGGAGTCCTAAGAATAGTAATTGTAAATAAGGTTCACAGATCAACAATGATTGCACAGCAATCAATGGAGTCATGTGACCTGAGATGGGTCCATAGTAAGCTAAAGTAAATGTAGCCACAAGCATGAAATGAATGAGAGATAAACAAAGGAAAACAGAGACAAGATAAGATGAGTCCTTGCTAATTGTATAATGATAGGACTTGGAGTAAAACTCACAGTGCAGTATGTGAATACTGTAGTACTATAAAGGAGAAAAGATGGAGTCCTTACTATAAGTTGGAGCTAAGCTCAACAATTGTAGTTAATACTGCACTTATAGTAAATAAATAAAAGAAAGAAAAAAGAAGAAAAAAGAAAAACAAGTCTGTTACAAGGTGCCTAAGCAGGTGCTGTCAGGACATGTCATTTTTCTTTTTATTTTTACAATTTTCTTTTATCTTATCACTCAAGATCTATATTACATCTTATCTTATCCGATTAGATCTTGAGCTATAATCTATGACTCATTCATCATTCATCATTGGGCCAATTACTCATTAATTATGACACATACTCTCATGATGACTGTGCAATGCTGCACATTGCTTATTGATCATTCTCATGCATGCTGTCCTCATTTTATATCTTCAGATGCCTGCCCTACAGTGACATACATGGTCTGTGCGCATAGGCATTTACTATATATATGGTACTATGTAGCGTACTTGTTCCTTAGCTTAGTACTTCTGGGATATCTGCTTCATAGCAAGTTAGTCCTTGATATACTATCATCCTTTACTCCTCTTAAGTCTACTGTGTGACCTTGCTAGCAGTGTTGGCCTCACAATAGTACTAAGCTCTTTAGCAACCCCACACTCATCTCTCTCGACCATCTTGTTTGAATCACTACTCCCCTCCCTACTTGTCTAAGAAGATGAAGTATCTTGTTTTTACAGTTCCAATTTTTCGTAGTCAGCTACAGCACTGGGCCTTACATTGCCTCAGTGAGTAGTGCAAGGGTGTCTTACCACTTAGTGGAGCACTGCAAACCCCCTGACAACCATTTGGACCAGGGTTACAATAAATTTTACTGTATCAGAGAATTCTTTTGTATTATATGAGTAGCACCTAGCACATACTATACCACCATCCCTTCCACTTTGCATTTGAAAGGCTTGCACCCTTGAAAAAGGTGTAAAGAGTTTTCACTTTGTGCAATTTTATTTTTCATCATTCTGAGAATTCTCTGCTTGGAAAAGAGGACTAGGTCAGGCAAATCATATGCCAGACTTACCTCTTCATTATCTGCACCTACACAACCTTGCACATCTCAAGCTCTCATCCAATATTACAGAAACACCTTCCAATATTGTCAACAACAATCCATCTGGTTTTTTTAAACTCCACAATTCCTACTACAATGATCACCCTGATGAGTTCCTGTGGCATTTCTTTCCAAACTACTGGGAAAGAGCCAGCCCATATTATAATTCAATCCCCCAAGCCTATATCTTTAGAAACAAACAATGACAAGCTCAGGACCCAGCAATTGGGAAATGAGGAATCCAGCTCCCATGGTCGAAGACTCATCAGCAGAGGCAGAAAGGGAAAGAACCGCAGAAATGGAAAGGGAAAGATGACAGGCAGAAACCACCAGACTATGCATTACAGATCTGGAGGATACAGTGGAGATGATGAAAACAGCAATGGAGGAGCAACACATTGTATCACAGAAGCAAAACACCCAATTCTTGGAGATGGGAACTGCATTGGCACAAATAACCAACTTGTTGGCCAGTATCACAGCGATGATGAGTGGCCAACAAATCCCACACCCTACACCAGCCAGTATATCTAGCCTATCTGCAGGCCTAGGGGCCCATGTGTTTGTGCAACACAGAGTAAAAGTTTCTGCACCTACTCCATTCTTGGGGAAGTGTGACAAACTTGACTCTTTTATACAGGAATTATTCCTAGTATCTGCAGCCAACAAGATGTGGGTGGACAATGATCACATTACCTATGCCCTGTCATATATGATAGGAGGAAGTGCAGAAGCATGGAGAAATTTACAAGTCACTAAACAGCAACTACATGAGGCTGACCCCTTCAATCTACTCCATCCAATGCCCTTCCAAAATTGGGTAGACTTTGATAACAAACTACACACACAATTTGGAGATCCAGATGAAGCCCACACAGTGCAACAGGAACTTCATAAAATCAGACAAATGGGAAAAACAGCAGAGGAATACACTACTGATTTTCTCCTCATTGCAGCAAAAGCAAAATATGACGACCAAGCTCTCATAGATTGCTATTGCAGAGGACTAAATAATGAACTCCTGCAAAGGATCTATAACATCAATCCTCCCCCTGTTACCTATTTACAGTGGCAACAAGTAGCTCAAACAGCAGACCAGCATTGGCATGAGTACAAACAACTCATGCAAACTAGAGGTGCTTCTAGTTGGACTCCAAGAAACAATTACACATGACCCCAAACAGGATGGAATGTCCAGAGTAACCTGCCAATGCAGAAAGCTAGTAATGCCACCATACCCATGGATGTTAATAGGGTGCAGTGAAGAAAGATGATCATTTGTTACAATTGCAGACAGGAAGGACACATATCATGTGAATGTCCACAAAAGGGGAAGAAGAGTATCATGAAGATATCAGGCAGATGTCGACAGAAGATTTCCAGAAGATGATGAATGATGAATGGGAGAAGAGAGGATTGCCTATAGATAGGCAGGGTTTTGCCAAGGACAACCAGTAGATACCGCTGCATTGTCCTCCAATAGTTTTTCTGTTCTGTTTCCTGATGATGGTGCTGTTGATCACACCAATGTATGTGATCCCATAATTGATGAATGCATTATTGTTCAAAATCATCAGGAAAAGAAAGAAAAAGAGGTATCTGAGAGTATGCCCTCTCAAAAGGAAGAAAAGCATGAAATCATGGGGATAAAGATGGAATTACCCATGATTAAAGTAGAAATCAAAACAGTGGATACCAGAGCAACAGTGACTGTAGATGCCTTACTTGATTCTGGAGCAACAACATGTTACATAGATGAAAAATTCATAAAACAAAATAACCTAAACACAAAAAAGTTACCAATTGGAATTCCAGTTTATAACATCGATGGAACAAGAAATGAGAATGGTTCTATATGAGAAACTGTAGACCTAATCCTAAAAACCTATGACCATACTGAAAGAACTATGTTCTGTGTCACTGGTCTAGGGAAAACCAACTTAATTCTAGGAGAAACATGGCTTAAAATCCATAATCCAGAAATAGATTGGCAATCAGGATTAGTAATGTTCTCTAGATGTCCACAATGGTGTCAAGTTAGACTTCTTGAAGAGAAAAAGTCTAGGAAAAGAATCAAAACAACAAGAAAAGAAGTGAGATTGAAGAAAGAGGTACCCAAGATGGTTGAAGTTGATGACAATGAAGAAGATGAACCAAGACCTGGAGATAAGATCTTGTGTATTATGATTGGCCAAGAAGAGAAAGAAGCGGCAATCAATAACATCAGTCAAGATCTTGCAATAGAGGCAGAAAAGAAGAAAATCAAACAATCTTTTGAAGACATCATCCCTCTTGCATATCATCATTTCAAAACTGTCTTTGAAAAAGAATTGTTTGATGAACTACCTCCCAAATGTATCTGGGACCATGCTATTGAATTAAAACCAAATTTGAAAATGCATGCAGGAAAGATTTACAATCTATCCCTTATTGAACAAGCAGAATTAGAGAAATTCATAGACAAAAACTTGAAATCTGGATGCATATGACCTTCCAAATCCCCGATGGCTTCACCATTTTTCTTTATCAAGAAGAAGTCAGGAGAATTATGCCCAGTACAAGACTATCATTGCCTCAATGAAATAACAATAAAAAATGCATATCCTCTACCACTCATTTCAGAATTGATCGATAAACTCAAAGGGGCAAAGTTTTTCACTAAACTTGATGTTTGATGGGGGTACAACAATGTTTGGATCCAAGAGGGAGATGAATGGAAAGTGGCTTTTATCATGAACAAAGGATTATATGAACCACTTGTTATGTTCTTTGGTCTAACAAACAGTCCAGACACTTTCCAAACTATGATGAATCATCTTTTCTGTGTCCTTATTGCAAACAGCAAGGTAGTTGTTTACATGGACGATATCCTCATCTTCACCAAAACACTTGAAGAGCATCATCAAATTGTCACTGAAGTATTACAAATACTTCAAGATAACAAACTCTATCTAAAACCAGAAAAATGCGATTTTGAGAGGGAAGAGATAGATTACCTTGGACTCAAAATCTCCTTTGACAAAATTATGATGGATCCCATCAAAGTCCAAGGTGTTGCAGAATGGCCCACTCCTACCACAGTTACAGAAACCAGATCATTTTTGGGATTTGTCAACTTTTACAGATGCTTTATCAGAGGATTCTTGGAAATTGCCAAACCTCTGAATAGTCTACTACAGAAGGACACCAAATGGAAATGGGATGATGAACAAAAACATGCATTTGAATTGTTGAAATCAGCCATGTGTTCTAAACCTATTTTGGTATTCCCTGAAGCAGACAAACCATATCTGGTAGAAGCTGACAGCTCTGGTTATGCAACTGGAGCTGTATTATCTCAAAAATGTGATGACAACAAATGGCATCCAGTGGCCTATATCAGCAAAAGTCTATCACCGGCAGAGCACAACTACAACATCTATGACAGAGAGATGCTGGCAATAATCAGAGCACTGGAACAATGGCAGCACTACCTTGAAGGTGCACAAAACCTGGTTGAAATCCTTATGGACCACAAGAATCTAGAGTACTTTATGAGTGTCCAGAAATTGAACCATCGCCAGGCATGGTGGTCTCTGCTAAGAGCGGCCTATTGGATGGTCTTAGGGAAGGTCTATAATGTTACTCCTGGTAACCAAAGTTTGGATCTGAGTTTGATGAACGTAATAGAGGTTCCTGATGATGATGAAGAATGGAATCAACAAGATGGTTATGAGGATAATTCCACCAATAATGATACGAGGATCCAGAGTGACAAGTGTAAGATGTCGTTAAGCGACGTTTTAGTGGCTTTAGAGGTCTTAGACTTAGTTCTTTAGAGAGTGAAATGAGATTATGACGAGCTTAGATCAAGCACAGTATAAGGAGAATCCCTAGATTGTGAAGTTGACAAGACTGGGGTTTAAGACTGCCAGTCTGTCAACTATTTATACAAAACTGGAGATCTAAGTATAGTAAGGTTGCACAGTATTGTGCAGTATGTAAACGATAATGCACAGTAATGCGCGTCCATGTGATATAAGTGGCTCAGCCACAGGCATGAAACGAATTAGAGATAAACAGATGTAAATAAAGATGAGAAAAGAGAGTCCTTGCTAATTGTATAGTAATAGTCCTTAGCAAGTAAATGTTATAATAAATCAAAGAAAGATAAAAGAAAGAAAGATAAGTCTAATATAGTACCTGGAGCTATGCTCACACTTAAGTATGTGAATACTTAAATACTATAAAAGAGAAAAGAAAGATAAGTCCTTACTAAGTAAAGTGGAGCTAAGCTCACACTTGTAGTAATAATACTACACTTTACTAGTAAGTAAGATAAAGAAAAAAAGAAAAAGAAAAAGTGTTACGAGGTGCCAAAGCAAGTGCCTCGTAACAGTCTCTCTTTCTTTCTAGATTTGATTTCAACCTTACCCATTGCCCAGGTAAATGAACCGACAAGCCTGATCACCTCTTGAGATGTTCAGATCATAAATAGGGGGTGGACTGTGACAATGACAACATTATACTGCTGAAACCAGAATTTTTCAAACAATCAATCAATGCAGTATTCACAAACCCACCACTACTGAAAAAGATCTTAGAAGCACAAAAGAATGAAGGAGAGATACAACAATGGAGAGAATTGCCAGCAGATGAAGCAAAGATGGCAATCATTTCAGGACATGGGGAAAATGAACAGGGACTCCTTACATACAAAGGAAAAATATTTGTCCCCCATAGTTGCAGGGCAGAAGTGGTGAAACATTGTCATGATAGTCCAATAGCAGGACATCCAGGACAATGGAGAACATTGGAGCTAGTAGGGAGAACTTTCTGGTGGAAAGGCATGGCAGCATACATTGGAAGATATGTGAAGGAATGTGAACTCTGTCAAAGAACCAAGACCATCACAAAGAAGCCACAAGGTGAACTTACACCAAACAAAATCCCAGACTGACCCTGGCAAATCATATCAACAGATCTTATTACACAACTGCCAGACAGTCAAGGATACAACTCTATTCTAGTAGTGGTGGATCAATTTTCAAAAATGATTCACACAATGCCCACCATTACTACAGTATCAGCAGAATGTTACAAGGCACTTGCTTTGGCACCTCGTAACGCGTTTCTTTTTCTTTTTTCTTTTTCTTTTTTTATCTTACTTACTAGTAAAGTGTAGTATTATTACTACAAGTGTGAGCTTAGCTCCACTTTACTTAGTAAGGACTTATCATTTTCTTTTCTCTTTTATAGTACTTAAGTATTTACATACTTAAGTGTGAGCATAGCTCCAGGTACTATACTAGACTTATCTTTTTTCTCTTTTATCTTTCTTTTATTTATTATAACATCTACTTGCTAAGGACTATTACTATACAATTAGCAAGGACTCTCCTTTCTTGTCCTTATTTACCTTTGTTTATCTCGTGTTCGTTTCGTGCTTGTGGCTGAGCCACTTATATCACATGGACATGCATTACTGTGCATTATCGTTTACATACTGCACAATACTGCGCAACTTTACTATAGTTAGATCACTAGTTTTGTATAAATAGTTGACAAACTGGCGGTCTTAAACCCCAGTCTTGTCAACTTTGCAATCTAGGGATTCTCCTTATACTGTGCTTGATCTAAGCTCGTCATAATCTCATTTCACTCTCTAAAGAACTAAGTCTAAGACCTCTAAAGCCACTAAAATGTCGCTTAACGACATCTTACACTTGTCACTCTGGATCCTTGTATCATTATCGGCGGAATTATCCTCATAATCATCTCGTTGATTCCATTCATCATCATCATCAGGAACCTCTATTATGTTCACCAAACTCAGATTCAAACTTTGGTTACCAGGAGTAACATATTTGAATTTCCCTAAGACCACCCAATAGGCCACTCTTAGCACAGAAGGAGTTGCACAACTTTTTAGAGATAACATCTGGAAATTACACAGACTACCAGAAAAAGTTCTCTCTGACAGAGGCCCACAATTCACTTCAAGAGTTATGAAGGAATTGAACAAAACTCTTGGAATAAAAACAGCTCTTTCAACCACCTTTCACCCACAAACAGATGGACAGACTGAACAAATAAGTCAAGAGATAGAACAGTATCTCAGAATATTTGTTAATAATCAACAAAGTGATTGGATGAATTGGTTGCCTATGGCAGAATTTTGTTATAACAATTGAATCAATGCCTCCACAAAACAAACTCTGTTCATATTGAATAGCAGTCAACATCCAAGAATGGGATTTGAACCTCATGCTGAATCAAATATTGAATCAGTAGACATCTTCATATCTTCTCTAGAGAGAGCTAGAGATGATGCCAAATCTGCATTGAAAAAGGTGTCAGAAGATATGAAGAAATATTACGATGCACATAGAGGAAAAACCCCCATATATGAAGTAGGAGATAAAGTCTGGCTCGATACATCCAATATTCAATTGGATAGACCCATGAAGAAATTGGATCACAAATGAATTGGACCATATACAATTACTGAAGTTCTATCCAACAACAGTTACAAACTTGCATTACCAAAAATGTTAAAGATACATCCAGTATTTCATGTGGTCAAATTACTACCATTCATAGCCAACTCTATTCCTGAATGGAAACAAAAACCCCTGCCAGCTCCTATAGTCAAAGGAGGAGAAGAAAGATATGAAGTAGAGGAGATTCTCAATACTCAAAAATGATATGGCAAGGTCAAATATTTGATCAAATGGAAAAACTACCCACACAAATTCAATTCTTGGGAACCAGCATCTATCATTACCAAAGATGTTCCTAAATTAGTCAAAGAATTCCATTTGTCACATCCAACTGCCATTTGAGCTATTCAGCATATTGTATTACCAGTGAAATGACTTTCAGACAAGGCAACCATCCCTACCAGAGGTTCATTATTCGCAGCAGGATTAGATCTTTATAGTGCAGAAGAAATAGAGATATCACCACATTGTCAAAAGTTGATCAACACTCAAATCTCCTTGGCTATACCAAATCATTGCTATGGACGTATTGCTCCTCACAGTGGTTTGGCTGTCAAAAACTCTATATCAATTGGAGCAGGAGTGATCGGCTCAGACTATCATGGTCCTCTCAAAATTCTTCTTGTCAATAATGGAAATGACATATTCCATATAAAAGAAAAAGATCATATTGCACAATTAATCCTTGAAATCATATCACTTGCTGACATTTTGGAAGTCGATTCATTAGATGATACCTCTAGAGGAGAAGGAGGTTTTGGGTCTACAGGAGTTTAGTGGTTCATTGGGTTGTCTCACCCATAAAACAGGGGTATTGTCAGGACATGTCATTTTTCTTTTCATTTTTATGATTTTCTTTTATCTTATCACTCAAGATCTACATTACATCTTATCTTATCCGATTATATCTTGAGTGATAATCTATGACCCATTCATCATTCATCATCAGGCCAATTACTCATTAATTATGACACATACTCTCATGATGACTGTGCAATGCTGCACATTGCTTATTGATCATTCTCATGCATGCTGTCCTCATTTTATATCTTCAGATGCCTGCCCTACAGTGACATACATGGTCTGTGCGCATAGGCATTTACTATATATATGGTACTATGTAGCATACTTGTTCCTTAGCTTAGTACTTCTGGGATATCTGCTTCATAGCAAGTTAGTCCTTGATATACTATCATCCTTTACTCCTCTCCTCCTCTTAAGTCTACTGTGTGACCTCACTAGCAGTGTCAGCCTCACAGGTGCCTTGTAACAGAAGGCAGTGCTCAGACATTCCTTCAACATGACCAACCTTGGCAAAATAAGCTGGATTCTTAGCATGCAGGTCACATGGGATTGTTGATTTCTCTATCTCAGGATGCTGCTCATACCTACTTCCATATTAAGTACATATATCTTTCATCTCATCTGTTGACATGGGATCTTGCTCTTTGCCCCAGCACCCACTCCCCACACTTAGTACCTAAGCATGGTCTGTGTGCCACATCTTTACATATATAGGTACACAATTAGGGACACTGATCTTCAGTTGATCACTCAGATCCTCTCCCTCATCATGGATTGGTTTCCACTCATTTCACACATATACTTCTCAATCATGATATTGTTGCTTGCTCCTCTTGGGCTTCTGCTTGCACTATATCCTCCAATGCCCTTCCATCCTCCTTGAGTGGAGAGACTGGCCTAGGTATGACTGCCATGCAAAATATTGTGCTATCATCATCTACCACTGGCTACATTCTGTGCTGGTTGTGACACTGCATGGATTTATTTACTTCATGCCATTCCACTTCCATATTATACTGCTTTGGCATTTATTTTTGCTCCTTAGGTTCCTCTCAAACTCTACTTTGCCTTTGCTATATCTTCATCACCTCATCATCATCTCACCTCAGCACTTCTGCATATTGCTGAGGTGAGTATCCCTTATCCTTCTTCTGACATACCTGCTCTATGCAGTGCTCTTTCTCTTCTTATCTGCTCTGCATACATATATGTGTTGCCCTCATCTCTCTATCAGATATGTATCAGCTCTGGACATGTGTCCTGTGGGCCCTCTATATCTTCTTGGTGTTACAAGGCACTTGCTTAGGCACCTTGTAACAATTTATTTTTTCTTTTTCTTTTTCTTTCTTTTTCTCTTACTTACTATAAGTGTAGTATTAACTACAGATGTTAGCTTGGCTCCAACTTATAGTAAGGACTCTGTCTCTTATTCTTTACAGTACTATAGTATTAAGTTACTTAGCTGTGAGCATAGCTCCAAGTACTGTAAAGTATCTTCATCTTTTTCTCTCTTTCTTTATCTTATTATAACATTTACTTGCTAAGGACTATCACTATACATTTAGCAAGGACTCATCTTTTCATCTCTATTTGTCTTTATTTATCTCTCATTTCACTCATGCTTGTGGCTACTTTACTTTAGCTTACTATGGACACATCTCAGGTCACATGACTCTGTTGATTGCTGCACAATCATTGTTGATCAGTGAATCTTATTACCTATACTATATTTAGAACACCCAGTTTTGTATAAGTAATTGAAAGCCTGGTGGTATTAAATGTTGACAATGATATGTTTAGTAATGTCCTCATTCCTTTTTTGTCTTCTTACTGTACACACACATACACTCATATACATAGACATACACATGTTCTCTGTCCATAGAACAATGGTCTGTGCACTACTATACTTACTATAAGTAGCATATAGATACTGTTGAAGACTGGTGCACACACGCATATCTTCATTTGGCCCTACCTATACTCCCAACATGCATATCACTTACATACCACATATGTATACTTACTCATGACCACTCCTCCACACTTCCAAGGTCTCTCACTCCACCCACATCTCTGGGACAACACACATCCCCTTGCATTAGGTAGTTGTTGTACTTTACTCATCTACTCCACTTCAACTTTACCTACACCTTACTATATAAGATGGATGACCATACCACAACTACTCAGATGTCTCTCCACTATGTCTGAGTAAGTACTTTACTTCTCCCCATCTTTTCCCACTCTCATACTCCCTGCAGCTCTCTGCTTACTGCATATGGCACATGCCGTGTCCATGCATACTTTACCACTGCAGTGTCTGTTCTCTCCCTTGTTAGGGACATGCTGCTGATCATGTTGCCAATCATACTGCTATTCACTGCCTGCCCAAGCCTGTGCTCACAGATACACCATACAAGAATAAGAACCATTTCAGTTCCCTTCTCACACATGACCTGCATTCATCATTAAACCCCAGTCTTGTCAACTTTGCAATGTAGGGATTTTCCTATACTGTGCTTGACCTAAACTTGTCTCTGTCTTATTTAAACCATAAGACCTATATCTAGGATCTCTAAGTCACTCTAAGCATCACTAAGACATCTTAAACTTGTCACCCTGGATCCTCAATTAGTCATTGGTGGTATGATCCTAATCACTATCTCATTGATCCTGTTGGGCCACACTTTGTGCCTTTCATTTATTACTCCTTTTACTTTACTTTTCTTATCATTTTCCTTGATCTGATAAGATAAGATGTATTTATCATCATCTTATCTTAGATTAGATTACTTACTGTCACTTTGTGCTCTAGGCCTTCTGGCTGAGCCTAGTCTCATGGATGCTGTGCATCCTCTTATCTGTATACTGCAGTATTGTGCTGATTGTCCTGCCCTAGAGTACTGCACTATGGTCCATGCACATAGTAGAGTATGATAAGTAGTTCATTAATATAGCTGAATATCCCCAGCTTGATATGGCTGGAATATTTTTTATCCTTAAGAGAGTGCACCTGGTCTCCCATTAGGGATATATGTAGACCCCAGTCTCATAGATCCCACTCTTCATTGTCATCAGGACCATTTATTATGCTATTCAAGCACACAACAATTACCTTGTTACCAGGGGTATAGTTATTGCAAACCTTAGACTGTCCAATAAGCCACTCTTAGCACTTGGGGCTTCAGACCAATCTCTACTATGAAATGGTGTATGGATGCTTGTAGTTATGAGGCACTTGCTTTGGCACCTCATAATGCATTTCTTTTTTCTTTTTTTTCTTTTATCTCTCTTACTATAAGTGTTGTGTTAATGACAGTTGTTGAGCTTGGCTCTGACCTATAGTAAGGACTCTATTCTTTATAGTACTACAGTACTTATATACTGAGTTGTGAGTTTTACTCCAAGTACTATAAAGCTTCTTATCTTTTATCTTTTCCTTATTTATTATAACATTTACTTGCTAAGGACTATCACTACATAATTAGCAATCCTATCTCATCTCTATGTACCTTTGTTTATCTCTCATTCATCTCATGCTTGTGGCTACATTTACTTTAGCTTACTATGGATGCATCTCAGGTCACATGACTCTGTTGATTGCTGCATAATCATCATTGATCTGTGAACCTTATTTACAGTTACTATTCTTAGGACTCCAATTTTGTATAAATAGTTGAAAGACTGGTGGTCATAAACCCAAGTCTTGTCAACTTCACAACCTAGGGATTCTCCTTATACTGCACTTGATCTAAGCTCACTATAGTCTCACTTCATTCTCTAAGAACTAAGTCTAAGGTCTCTAAGTCACTCTAAGTGTCACTAAGACATCCTAAACTCATCACTCTGGATCCTCATTTAATAATCAGTGGTATCATCCTCATTACTATTCCATTTATCCCGCTCTTCGTCATCATCAGGAATGTTTACTATGCTTGTCAAGTGCATACCAACTACCTTGTTACCAGGGGTATAGGTATCACAAACTTTCCCTAAGACTGTCCAATAGGCTACTCTTTGCACTTGTGGGCTTCCATGCAGGTTCAAGGATTAGAAGAAAGTGAAGAGATGTGTTTAGATGAGGGCAGCTTGCTCCTAGCTTAGAACACATAATGAGAAGAAGATGGTGATATTAGAATGGTGTAAAATGGAATGGTGGTGGGCTTTGTAAAATCAGGTGTATGAGCACAACAAACAGGAAGATGTCTAGATAGAAATTAGCTTTTTGTGCCATAGATGATAGATGTGACACTAAGGCCTGATAATGTGGAGTGATGCCCATGGTGGGCATATGACAGATGATGAAGGAGACTGGAAGACAATGATGACAAGGAATAGAAGAAGATAGATGTAGCACAGATCTTCATTTAGTCATTGGTGGTATCTGTCAGGACGCGTTTATTTTTCCTTTAATTATACGATTTCTTTTACTCTTATCGCTCA
>QLPN01001983.1:0-15257 GCA_003314395.1 Albatrellus ellisii | reverse complement strand
GCAAACATGTGGCCTGTGGGGACAACAGATGGGCCAAAGATATTTGTCAAAGGTTGTGTTGGGATTTGGGGGGCAGATAGCATTGATGTTATTCTGGCCAAGGATTTGGTGATTTTGACTAATGTATTCCCCATTTCCAATTGATGATGATGATGTTGTTGTTGTTGTTGTTGTTGTTGTTGTTGTTGTTGTTGTTGTTGTTGTTGTGCAAGCTTTGACTGTTCTATCTTGTGTCTCATTATCTCCAGCATATCCTCCAAATCCACAATCCTTGTCACTAGTGGTCCTGTTTGATCCATTTGTGTTGCTGCTGGATCCATTCTTTTTTCTGATGAATTGTCAAGGATGGGTGCTGGATCTTGGGGTTGCCAGTTCAAGGGACTGCTCATTGTTCTCCTCTAAGGATGAATGCTTGGGGGAGAGAATTGTAATAGGGGTTGGCGTAGTCTCCATAGTTTGGAAAGATATGCCAAGGGAATTCTTCAGGATGATTGTTGTAGTATGGATTGTGGAGCCTGAAGAACCAGATGGCTTGTTGTTGCCTATAATTATAGGCAATTCCATGTCTTTGGAGAAGTGCTGCATGCCTTCTTGGAAATGTGGGAGGAAGGAGAGAGGGTGTAAGTTTGGCATATGATTTGCCTGACCTAGTCCTCTTTTCTGAGTGAAGTATTCTTAGAATGGTGAAATGTGTTACAAGGCACTTGCTTTGGCACCTCATAACATGTCTTTTTTCTTTTTACTTTTTATTCTATCTTACTTACTAGTAAAGTGTAGTATTATTACTACAAGTGTGAGCTTAGCTCCACTTTACTTAGTAAGGACTCATATTTTCTTTTCTCTTTTATATAGTACTTAAGTATTTACATACTTAAGTGTGAGCTTAGCTCCAAGTACTATATTAGACTTATCTCTTTCTCTTTTATCTTTATTTATTTATTATAACATTTACTTGCTAAGGACTATTACTATACAATTAGCAAGGACTCCCTTTTCTTGCTTTTATTTACCTTTGTTTATCTCATGTTCATTTTGTGCTTGTGGCTGAGCCACATGACTTACAATGGACACGTACTTACTGCACCTTACTGTGCAACTTTACTATACTTAGTACTCTAGTTTTGTATAAGTAGTTGAACAACTGGTGGTCTTAAACCCCAGTCTTGTCAACTTTGCAATCTAGGGATTCTCCTTGACCTAAGCTCACCATAATCTCACTTCATTCTCTAAGAACTAAGTCTAAGATCTCTAAGTCACTCTAAGCATCACTAAGACATCCTAAATACATCACTCTGGATCCTTGTTTAGTCATCAGTGATATTATTCTCATCACTATCTTGTTGATCTCACTCTTCATCATCAGGAACATTTACTATGCCTACCAAGTGCACAACAACTACCTTATTACCAGGGGTATAGTGTTGAAATCACAAACCAACACATGTACTACTTACTATTTCCTTTTTAGGCAATTCAGCAGAAGCTGACATGCATGCAAACTTTTGTCTCCTCTTCACAGAAAACATATGATAACTACCTAGTTTTTCAATCACTCCACTACTGTACAGTTCCCAGCCACAGGTAGTTTATCTAGCCTGTTTATGATACCCTGCTTTTTTTTTCCTCAGTCCTCATGTTGTTTTTGAGACTGAGGTGAGATGTTACTTTACACTACTTTAACTTACTTACTGACTGGTATCAGTGCTTTTGTCCTTGTTGTTAGGACACTTTTTGGTGTTTCTTGTGCAGAAGAACACCTGTTTTATATAACCCTTTGTTATTGCAAAAGGTTATGGGCCCTGCCCCTGCTTAAAAAACAAACAAAACTTCATCATATTTGCAAACACCATTACATCAAAATGTCATCTCCACATTCTAATACCCCCAGTGATTCACTACCATCATCTGTCCAAAAACTCAACCCTACCAGCTCCAATTGGGCCATTTTTTCAATATGTTTTGAAGAAGCTTTGTCTGTGTGCAACCATTGGGGCCATTTTGATGGCACCACTCCAAGGTCAACTGTCATTTCTTCCCCAACCCCAGATGAAACCACAGCTCTTGCAGCATGGGAAAAGGAAGAGAGGGTTGCCCATTATATGTTGAGTCAAAAGCTTCCTGACTTGGTGGTTGTCCATGTATGAAAGCTCAACACAGTTGTGGAGAAGTGGAAGGCAATCTCAGAAGAGTGCACATGGAAGGGGTTTTTCACCTATACCAAAATGTGAAATTCATTCATGTCATCTCACTGCCCACTCAGTGTTGATGTCTGGTGATTCCTAATTGACCTCAGAACCAAGCACAAAGAGCTTGTCTCTTGCGGCATTGACATCTGCAATTCAGACTACCACACAACAATCTTGAATGCAATCCCAAAGTGGCTAAAATGTTTTGCCTCAGGAGTTCATGCTTCCATTATCACACAGAATCCCTCATATGAAATGGAGCCTGAGATGTTGGCCCACCTCATCAGTGAGGAACATGAATATTCTGTCAGCAACAATGTTGGCCCCCAAGAAAACAAGACCTACCAGTGCCATGACAGAAGGGACAACAGTGATGTTGCCCTGGCATCAACCCAGGCTATGACTCAAAGGCCACACACCCCTGGCATGTGCTGGTCCTGTGGCAAAGCTGGGCACATGCATTCTCAATGCCCAAAGTCATGAAGGCCACCTGCCACAAGGAGTCAACAAGCAGATGCAGTTCAAACCAGCAGAACAGTTAACTCAGCTGAACCTGATGATGATGAAGGAGATGGTGTTTGGGCCATCACTGAGGCAGATGAAATTTTTGGTCTAGTGGATGAGATTGATGTTAGTATGGGTGCCTCTCTTGTTGAGGACCCAACCAGTGATGAGTTTGATGACTTACCTGGCCTAGTCAACATGTCTGATGACAGTGATGATGAAGAGGCTATGGAAAACAAAGAGGTTCATGTCAAGGCCTCTGAAGACAATGAAGTCACATACCATTGGCTTGATGAAGTGCTCTGTATGCCATGTAAAGTCGACATGGTGCAGTTGCATACCAGTAATGCAGCTGGGACTGAGGCAGCCAGAGCCATGGTCATGGAGGTCACCTCATTGGTTAAAGAGTCACACATTGCAGAGCAAGATGTTGCTGCTACTGTCAATGGGGCCAGAACAATTGCTGGTACCCATGTTGAGCTGTATGACTCTGGTTCAACCTGTCACATTTCACCATACTGTGAAGACTTCACCAATTTCAAAGACTTACCTGCTTGCCTGTTTAAGACAGCCAACAACCAGCATTTCAATGCTATTGGCTGCAGCAACTTGATGGTAGAAGTCCCAAATGGCACCACAGCCACTCAAATGGTCTTGCATGGCACCCTTTATGCACCTGCTGTCGGATATACCCTTATCTCTGTTGGGAAGCTGGATCAAGCTGGGTATCAAGCTGTCTTTGCTGAAGGGCAACTAGTGCTCACCAATCCTGATGGTATTTGAATTGGAGCCATTCCATGCTTGGAAAGGGGTCTATATCATGTTGCTTGTTTCTTGTTGAAGGGTAGTCCATCCATACAAGGAGCTGATGAAGTTGCTGCTGTTGAGAAAATGACACTCTCAGAGCTTCATCACCACATGGGTCATATCTCACCTGCCATCGCAAAGTCATTAGTTACAAAGAGTCTGGTCACTGGTATTGCCTTAAAAGACTCACCTGAGCCCTTGGATACCTGCCCCTCTTGTGTATATGTGAAAGTGATGCATCAGCCAGTCCCTCAAGTCTGGCAGGGGGAGTGTGCAACCATGTATGGCAGAGAGGTGCACAGTGACATGTGGGGACTGTCACCTGTTGCTACCCTTGGTGGTCATCACTTCTACATGTCCTTCATGGATGATTACAGTCATGAGACTGTATTATACCTGCTCAAACAGAAAAGTGAAGTTTTTTTGACTTACCGGCAATATGAAGCTTGGTGCAAAACACAGTGTGGTGTAATGACCATCAAGGTTCTTCACTCAGACCATGGTGGCAAATACCTGTCCAATGCCTTCATCAATTATCTAAAGGCTGCTGGTACAGTTCATAAACTCACCATACATGACATGCTGCAGCAGAACAGCATGGCTGAGTGCAAGAACCAAACACTTGTTGAGCATGTCCATGCTCTGCTGCACATGGGCAACTTACTGTGATTCCTGTGGGGTGAGGCAATCTGTCACATTAGCTGGCTCATGAATTGTACCTCTACACATGCCCTTGTTGACAAAATGCCTTATGAAGTCACTACTGGGCACAAACCTGACTTGTCTGCTGTCTGGGAATGGGGTATGCTGGTGTGGGTTCATGATGCCTATGGATCTAAGCTAGATCCAAGAGCAAGAGAGGGCTACTGGCTTGGTCTTGATGAGTCCTCCAAAGGAGCTTGTGTGTTCTGGTTTGCATGCCAGACCATCACAGTGGAGCAGAACCTGTATTTTGCACACCTTACACTGTAGTTGCATCCATATGGTGAGGAATTGGTTGCTGAACCTTATTTTGATGAAGGGGAATCACTGGCAGCGATTGCCCCAGTTTCCCAGCCATCTGTGGCTCCTGTACAAACCCCTGTGCCTGTGCCTGCTCCAGTTGTTCCACCCCCAGAGCCTCCACAAATGCCTGACACACCTAAGGTACCTGCAGTGCCTCCTGCACAGGTAGCTGCAAATTCCAGTCATCTGTGCCATGAATGTGTACCCTCCCAGGCTATTTGTGACATCCTTGAAGGCTGCAGAGATGGCTATGTGATTCCTGGCACCCTGCTGCACGACATGCAGCATCTCTGGACACATTGGTGTGAGGGGGAGCATCAGGATGATGACATGTGTGACTCTGCTGAGGCTGCAGCTGCATTCACAGTCCAGGCTGGCAAAGATGCCCTATTCAAGTATGCACTTGCCACAGAGATCAGTGAAGCCAAAGCACTCGAGCCACAAACACTCACTGAGAAACATGCCAATTGGCCTTTGTGGGAGAAGGCAATTTTGGAGGAGCTAGACACCCTCTGCACAGCTGGCACATGGGTTCTCAAGCATGCACCATTGAATGCCAATATTGTCAGCTCAAAGTGGGTCTTCAAGGCCAAAAAGGATGCTGTGGGCAATGTCATGCAATACAAAGTTAGGTAAGTAGCACAGGGTTTCAGTCAAGTACCTGGGGTTGATTATTTCAACATGTACACACCTGTTGCAAAACTCCAATCCATTCACATTGTCCTTGCCATCACAAATCACCTGGACATGGAACTTCATCATATTGATATCAAGGGTGCATACTTGAATGGGGATCTTACTGATGATGAGGTCATCTATATGTGCCTGCTGCCATGTTATGCTCCTGTGGGCCTGGGTGATTGCATTCTGTGCCTGAAACACATGCTGTACAGACTCAAACAGTCAGGATGTAGGTGGTACCAAAAACTTACCTCCATCTTCATTAACTCAATGGGATTCTGCTGATGCAACATTGACCAGGCCATGTTCTTCAACCAGGAAGGCACCAACCTTACCATTGTTGTCATTCATGTTGACAATTGCACCATTGCTGCAAATTCCTTGCATTTAGTTGAGGAATTGAAGACTGGCCTATGCATGCACATTGAGGTGATGGATCTGGGAGAACTGCATTGGCTTCTCAGCATAGAAGTTAAACAAGATTGTACTCACCATCTTTTACACCTGTCCCAGCACTCCTATATCACTGCCATCCTCCATTATTTCAATCTTGAAGATTCCCACACAGTTTCGATCCCAATGGACATGCAGGTCCATTACTCCAGCACCCAATCACCACAAATGACCACTGACATTGCTGAGATGCACAATGTGCCTTACCATGAAGGGGTTGGATCCCTGATGTATCTGGCACTTGCCATGTGCCTGGACATCTCATTTGCCATTGCCATCATATTGCATTTCAACATGAACCCAGGTCATGCACACTGGGAGGCTGTAAAGAGGGTAATGAGATACCTGAAGGGCACCACAGAGTTGTGGTTGACATACAGTGTTTTTGAGGGTGGTGAGCATCTTTTGGGCTACACTGATGCTGATGGCAGCATGGCTGAAGACCACCATGCCATCTCAGGCTATGCATTTCTCATTGATGGTGGTGCAGTGTCATGGAGCTCCAAAAAGCAGGAGGTTGTGTCATTGTTGACAACTGAGAGCAAGTACATTGCTGCAGCACATGCCGCAAAAGAGGGCCTGTGGATCAAATCACTTGTTAGCCAAATCTTTGTGCCATTGACTCACCCAATCGACAACCTGTGCAACAATCAGTTGGCAATCACCCTATCACAGGACCATCAGTACCATGTGCACTCAAAGCACATTGACATACATTACCATTTTCTCCATTGGGTCATCAAAAACAGCAGTCTCCACCTCATTTATTGCCTGACCAGTGAAATGGTTGCTGACACCTTGACAAAAGTGCTCCCCTCCCCTAAGGTCAAGCACTTCACCATTCATTTTGGTCTCCACACTGATGAACGCAGGCCATAAGCACAAAGGGAACTTCAATAGTTCTTATTGATACAGGCCTTATCTACCAACTATTTATAGTAAGTAGTTTAGTGCATGGACCATTAGCCTATGTACTGTTGAACTGTGTATCAGCATATGTGCATGTGTAGGTGTGTGTACAGTACTGGACCCAATAAAGGAAGGAGAGGTTATAAGCATATAATCATCAATTGTCAACACCCCCCCATACTGGATGCACACTCTACCAGACCAA
This sequence comes from Albatrellus ellisii, assembly GCA_003314395.1. NCBI lineage: Eukaryota > Fungi > Basidiomycota > Agaricomycetes > Russulales > Albatrellaceae > Albatrellus > Albatrellus ellisii. The sequence goes on along the minus strand of QLPN01001983.1, from coordinate 8,507 downwards.
GACCAGAGCAGTGAGAGAAAAATAAAGGTGAAGAAAGAGGTTTAGTTAAAATATCAGTGGTGACAAGGGAAGAAGGGAGACACTGAACAGCTATGGAATTGGAGGCAATGCACTCATGAATGTAGTGATGGTGGATGTCAATGTGCTTTGTGCTGCATGTGATGATAGGGTTGAGTGCAATATCAATTGAACCCTTGTTATCTCCATATAGTAAGAGAGGAAAAGTAAAGGGGAAACCTATCTCCTTCAACAGGGATTGCAGCCACATACCCTGTGCTGTCACTTGAGAGAGTGACATGTACTCAGCTTCCATTGAAGAAAGAGAGATGGTATGTTGTTTCCTAGATGACCAGGCTATGGCTCCCCCCCCAAGTAGGAAGGCGTAGGCACCCATGGACTTCCTATCATCTCTGTCTCCTGCCCAGTCAGAGTCAGAATACCCAGTGAAACCTGCTCCCTGATCTTCCCCATAGTGCAGTCAGAAGTGCCGTGTTCCTTTGAGATAACACAGGATATGATGAGCAAGAGTGAGATGTATGGGAAGGGGATTGGATAGGAATTGGGACAGTTTCATGACCGCAAATGCAATGTCAGGTTGAGAAACAATAGTGGTGTACAGGAGTGAGCCAATGAGCTGTTGGTATTGGTTGTGGAGGAATGAGGGAGCTGCATAGTTGGCATCTGCTTTAGAGACTGTTGTACCAGGAGGAAGAGGCATCAGCGTTGGATTGCAATTTGTCATTTCAAACTGATCAAAGACATCTGCAATGTATGATTCTTGATCTATGTTGAGGGTTCATTTGGTCCTATCTCTAGTGACATGGAGGCCAAGATATGACTTGATCTCTCCAAGGTCCATCATCTGAAAGAGCATTTTTAGCACACCTTTGCATGCTTCAACCTCTTCCAGTGATCCTCCTAGGATGGTTATGTCATCAACATATAGGACAATGATGAGTGGTTTGGAGGAGCTGGTCAAGACATAAATTCCAGAATCTGAATATGTGCAGGCAAAAGACAGGTTGAGGAGGGAGCCATGCATCTTGTGGTGCCATTGTCATGATGCCTGCTTCAATCCATAAATGGCCTTGGATAGGTTGCATACCTTCCCTTCCATACCAGGAGTGACAAAACCACAAGGTTGTTCCATGTAGATTTCTTTGTCAAGGTCTCCATTAAGGAAAGTGGACTTGACATCCATGGAATGGACTTCCCAATCTTTGAGTGCAGTGATGGCTAACAGGGTTCATAGAGACTTGAAACGGGCAACAGGAGAGAATGTTTCATTGTAGTCAACACCATGAATCTGAGTGTACCCTTTGGCAACAAGACGTGCTTTATACCTGCCATCTGCCTTTTGTTTGAACACCCACTTGTTACCTACAATGTTGTGACCTGGAGGGAGATCAACAAGGTCCCAAGTGTGGAGGTTCTGCAGGGGATCAAGTTCTTCATTGCAAGCTGATCTCCAAGAGTCACTATCTGTGCCAGATAGGGCTTGCTTCAATGTGAGCAGGTTGCACAAGATGGCATGGCAAAGAATGGATGAGATTGAAGGTCCAGTGCATGGTGTGACAAAAACATCGTTGTTGTCACTGTCAATCCCCCCCTCACCCAGAATCTCCATGAATTTGTGCAGCCCATATGCACTATCACAAAAATGCACTGGCTGGTGGGAAAGGTGGTCAGAGTGGTGGAGGACAGGTGCATCACCATGCATGAGATTGGTGCAGACCTGCTGACATGCAGGAGAGCCATGAGCATCCCCATGCCAATGTGGGGGTGGAGCATCATTGGTATGGTGTCCAGAGTGCTGAGCACAAACCCAAGGTGGAGGGACTGTGACACTGGGCATGTGTGGTGGAGTGACAGGTGCTGGTGCATCAGCAAGGGGTGGAATGACTGGCAAAGAAGGGTCAGGCGCAATGGGAGGAGGAGTGATGGCAACAGGAGGAGGAATGTTAGGTGGAGGGACATCAGTTGCTGTGGAAAGCCCTGACACAGTGGGGGGAAGGGTGATGGCTGGTGGACCATCATCGTCATCATCATCCAAGTCCAAGTCCAAGTCTGAGTCTGAGTCTGAGGTGCAGATGTCACTCTTGTCACCAGGAGAAGGAGGGAGCAGATGATCCAGGGGAAAAACATTGAGGATGGATGGAGCAGTAGTGGCCTCCACTGCGGGAAACACGGTTTCTTCAAAAATGGTGTCATGACCAACAATGAGATGGTGAGTTACTTTGTCCCAGAATCTCCAGCCTTTGGTCCCTGATTCATACCCAACGAAAATGAGGGGCTGCAAGTGGGGGGCCAGCTTGCCTCACATCTGGTCCGGAATACAAACCCAGGTGTGACACCTGAACATGCAAAGGTGGGAGACATCTGGGGGAATGTCTGAGGGCAACCAGAGCACAGTGGGAGATTGCCAATGAAGACACCATGCCAGAGAGAGGTTGTATGTGTGGATGGCAGTCTGCACTGCAAGTTCCAAAAAACCAGAGGACAGGCCTGTGCAATGAAGAAGACAGAGAGTGTGATTGAGGATGGAACAGTTCCAGCACTCTGCCCAGCCATTCTGCTGGGGCAAATATGGAACAGTACACTGATGCTCTATGCCTTTGTCAAGTAGCATTCCACTGACAGTTGTGTTCACATATTCACCCCCATGGTTGGAGTGTAAGGCCTTGGGCCAGCACACAAAGAGAGTGTGGGAGCAGGCAAGGTAGTGGGCAAGTGCCTCTGAGAACATGTCCTTGCAGTGCAGGGGATAGATGACACCATAGCTGGAGAAGTTGTCTAAGAAAGTGGTGAAGTAAAGTGACCCAGACAAAATTGCCACAGCACTGACAGGTCCGACCAGGTCCAAATGGACAAGGCCAAGCACTTCAGTGGCATGTGAGCAAGGAGGGCAAAAAGTTGTATGAGGAAACTTTCCTTGGAGACAACCACTGCAAGGGGGAGTGGAGGAAGAGCCAGTGTCAGGCTTTGTTTATGGAGCATTTATTCCTTTCTTTATTCTTTTACTTTTCTTTACTTTTCTCTTTGATTAGATTAGATAAGATGATCTTTCCTTTCAGTCTATCTCATCTTATCTCATCTTTATCTACTTACTGTCGCTTCGTGCTCTGGATGCGCCCATGCTGTGCATGATGTCATACTTACTGCGGGTATTGTCTTCATAGACCTGCCCTATAGTTACTGTGCTGGTCCGTGCGCTTATAGCTGTAGTATATAGTCTTTGGTAGATAGCTGAATATACTCCAGCTTGTTATGGCTGGCAAATCCTATTCTTTGGAGTGATCCTTAGTTTAGTGCACGCCAGTCTCCCTTATGGGATATGTAGGACTGCCATCTTACAGCCAGTCGGAGGAGAGAAACCTGACAACTGTGATGGGAGAATCCTGGAGACTATGGCATGTGATAGGTGCCCCAGGCATTTGTGCCACATGCCCAAAGTGGGTGACACTAGAGCATGAATGGCTGGTGATGGGGAAAGATCCAGCCAGTAAGTCCCATCATGCAGAAAACCAATGCTGAAGGTACACCCATCTTTTGTAATTGTGCAGTGTTGACCTTCATAGGTAATGCGGAAGCCCAGCAAAGTAAGTTTGCTGATGGAGAGGAATCACCCTGAAGCATCCAGGACATGGAGAATGTTTGCTAAGGTGAGGGAGACATTCTTGCCATCAGGCAGGATGTGCTCTCAGGAACAGGATCCAGACCCAATGCAGGAGATACATGAGCTGTTTCCTATGGTAACACTGCAGAAGGATGCAGTTTTGTACATGCTGAAATCCATGTGTTCAGTTGTGATATGGTCAGTGCAACTGGAGTCCAACATCCACAGCTCATGGGCACCATAGTAGGAAGCATCCATTGTCGAAACAGAAGATATGTGATTTAAGCTATGTCCCCCTCCTCCTTTGGGTTGGATTGTTGATGTTAGAGCAGGAGGTTTAGGTTTGGATGCTGTATACCATATGCCCATGATAATGAGGGCTGACTTGACAACATTCACCCACTGGTGGTAGTTGTCCACTGATGCAAGGATGATGTTTATCTTGGGTACTGAGACAGGGTATGAGGGAGATAGGAGTTGTGTGATGAGGATAGTGAACATGAGGTATGAGTGGGAGTTGAGTGTGGTAAGGGTGAGCTTGAGAGTGAGTAAGAGTAGTGTGCAGATAGCCCAGGCAGGGCCCATAACCTGATGAATGCAGGCCATAAGTGTGAAGGGAACTTCAATAGTTCTTATTGATACAGGCCTTATCTACCAACTATTTATAGTAAGTAGTTTAGTGCACAGACCATTAGCCTATGTACTGTTGAACTGTGTATTGGCATATGTGCATGTGTAGGTGTGTGTACAGTACTGGACCCAATAAAGGAAGGAGAGGTTATAAGCATATTATTGTCAATTGTCAACACACACCACTTGAATGGGCATTGTTGGTGCTGGTTGTTGGTGTTTCTGGTGCCCTATACCATTTTTTTTATTTTTTATGTCTGTCTGCTGTTTCTCTCCCATGTCATGCATTGATGTACATGCACCATTTCAGGGGGAGTGTTGAAATCACAAACCGATGCATGTACTACTTACTATTTCCTTTTTAGGCAATTCAGCAGAAGCCAACACATGCACAAACTTTCATCTCCTCTTCACAGAAAACATATGATAACTGTTATGAGGCACTTGCTTTGGCACCTCGTAACGTGTTTTCTTTTTCCTTTTCTTTTTCTTTTTCTTACTTATTAAGTAAAGTGTAGTATTATTACTACAAGTGTGAGCTTAGCTCCACTTTACTTAGTAAGGACTCATCTTTCTCTTCTCTTTTATAGTACTTAAGTATTTACATACTTAAGTGTGAGCTTAGCTCCAAGTACTATATTAGACTTATCTTTTTCTCTTTATCTTTCTTTACTTATTATAACATTTACTTGCTAAGGACTATTACTATACAATTAGCAAGGACTCTCTTTTCTCGCTCTTATTTACCTTTGTTTATATCTTGTTCATTTCACGTTTGTGGCTGAGCCACTTATATCACATGGACGCAATTTTACTGCGCTTTACTGCACAACTTCGTTTACTTACTGCACATTACTGCATAACTTTACTATAGTTAGATCACCAGTTTTGTATAAATAGTTGATGGACTGGCGGTCTTAAACCCCAGTCTTGTCAACTTTGCAATCTAGGGATTCTCCTATACTGCGCTTGATTGAAACTCGCCCTAAGCTAGCTTTCTCTCTAAGAACTAAATCTAAGATCTCTAAGTCACACTACAGAAAGCGTCACTAAGACATCCTACATCTCATCACTCTGGATCCTTGAATCATCATTAGTGGAATCATCCTCATTTCAATATCGTTGACCCCAGTCTTCATTGTCATCAGGAACTTCTATTACGTGTATCAAACACGCATTCAACCTCCAGTTACCAGGAGTATCAATATAGACCTTCCCTAAGACCATCCAATAGGCCACTCTTAGCAATAACTACCTAGTTTTTCGATCACTCCACTACTGTACAGTTCCCAGCCACAGGTAGTTTATCTAGCCTGTTCACAATACCCCACTTTTTTTTCCTCAGTCCTCATGTTGTTTTCAAGACTGAGGTGAGATCTTACTTTACACTACTTTAACTTACTTACTGACTGGTATCAGTGCTTTTGTCCTTGTTGTTAGGACACTTTTTGGTGTTTCTTGTGCAGAAGAACACCTGTTTTATATAACCCTTTGTTATTGCAAAATATAGTTATTGCAAACCTTCCCTAAGACTGTCCAATAGGCCACTCTTAGCAACTCTAGTGAAGTAGCCACAAGCATAAGTGAAATGAGAGATAAACAAAGGCAAATAAGGACAAAGTAGAAATGAGTCCTTGCTAATTGGATAGTAATAGTCCTTACTATAAGTATGAGCTAAGCTCAAGCTGTTGTTTAATACTACACTTATAGTAAGTAGGATTGAAAAAATGAAAAAATGAAAAAATGAAAACCCATTATGAGGTGCCAAAGCAAGTGCCTTGTAACAGGTTCTAGTCACAGCAGGTGTCAGATGTGGTATCATGTCAGCAATATTGGAGATGTTCAGTTGTGCTCCATCACATGGTGGTGCATCCAAATCTGAGTCTGAGCTGGAAGACAAGTTGTTTGTCAATGAAGGGAGTAGTAGTGATGCAGGTGGTGTTGGCACTGCAGGTGCAGACTGTGGATGAAATGGAAAACTCACCTCATCAAAACCATGTCTCAAGAGATCACACTGTGATGAGATGTGCAATCCCAGAACCACCAGGCTTTGGAGCCTGGCTTGTACCAAATAAAGACCATAGGCTTCATGCAGGGGCCAAGCTTCATGCAGCATTCAGTGGGAGTCACAGCATACACCATGCATCTGAATATGCAGAGGTATGAGATGTCAGGGATATGACCTCCAGCCCAGAGTTGGTAGGGTGTAATGTGAGGCCAATGCTATGTTGAAGTTGAACAACTGAAAGAAAAGCTAAAACAACAAAAGGACAATTGTGCTTTGACTAGCAGATATCCCAGATATATAATCAGCTAAGTAGAACAGAGAAGAGGAGAAGCTACTGTACCTAGTGGATATCCCAGATGATCAGAACTGGGGAATAAACCACTAGGAGTCCTATGTATATATAGTACCATAGATTGTGCACAGACCATGCAGTACAGTATAGGGCCAGAGAATGAGAAATTATAGTAATGACATCATACCTAATAATAGAGGGGATGTGTAAGTGCTGACTGAGGCTCCACAGTAACTGTGAGAGTGATTAATGATACTCCATGGCAGGTGTGAGAAGGATTGGTGAGCATGCACAGTTAGGGTGAGAAGAATGAGTCATAACTAAATATAGAATGGGCTGATTGGAGATCAGACAACATACACATCATTGGCTGATAAAGACAAAGAGAAGGAATGCATGACAGTGGGAATCACCTTGATAGATCAGGAGTGATTGTAAGATCTATGACAATAGAGACATAAGAAAATAGAGGAAAATGAAGAGAAAAATAGGGAAAATAATATTGGCCTGACATGTAACCCAGTTGTGCATGCACTGCAGTGTGCAATTGAAGGTCTGCATGACAACTTGTAGTGTGTGCTCCCAGAAACCACAGGAGATAGATGCACTGCACAGCAGCAAGAGGGCAGAGTTGATAATGGTGCAATTCCAGTGCTCAGCACTACCATTTTGCATGGGGGAGTACAGTGTGCCATGAGGTTGTGGGATGTCCCATTGCATTGCAGAATACCCCAAACATCTGAGTGAACATACTCACCACCTCTGTCACTCTGGCAGAACCTTCAGCTTGCATCTGGACTGAGTTTTGGCCCAGGACAAGAATGTTGTGAGTGCATGCAACAAGTTGGCTTTGGTGACAAGAGGGATGGCAATCACATGTCCTGAGAAATCATTGATGAATGATGTGAAATATACTGAGCCCTGCATGGACTTCATTAGCATCAGTTGCTATGAACCAGATCAAGGGGGTGTGTGGTATGCTTGGATGAAGAGTGAAATGGTCAGTGTGCCAGTTTTCCAAGTGCACACCCTTCACAGGGACTGGTGACAGTCTTGGTTGCTGTTATGAGGCACTCACTTAGGCACCTTGTCATGGACTTGTTTTCTTTTTTTCTTTCTTCTTTTATTATTATACTTACTATAAGCATAGTATTAACTACAGCTTGAGCTTAGCTCATACTTATAGTAAGGACTCTATCTCTTTTCCCTTTTAGTACTTTAGTATTTACATACTAGAGCACAAGCTTGGCTCTGCTAAGAGTGGCCTATTGGATGGTCTTTATGAGACTGGAGTCTACATATATCCCTAAAGGTGGGAGACTGGGTGCACTCAACTAAATATCACTCAATAGAAGAGGAAATCCTGCCATAACTAGCTGGAGTATATTTAGCTATCTAGGAAGACTCTATATACTCTAGCTATATGCACACAGACCAGCACAGTAACTGTGAGGCTGACATTTGCCAGCAAGGTCACACAATGTAAGAGAGAAGGATAGGGCTAACAAGAGGGATGAGATCACACTTGTAGCAAATGGATATCCCAGATGTATTCAGCTGAAGAGTAACTACAATACAGCTGAAGTATATATACTAAGGAAACCTGCACACAGACCATGTGTGTACTATAGGGCAGGCATATCATAAAGGAATGCACAGCATTCCTGTGAACAATCAATAAGCAACTGCACAGCATCAGTAAGGATGTGCAGCATCTGTGGGAAGTTCTGTAAGTGACTGTGAGAATATATGTCATATGTGTACAGTAATTGGGCCAATGATGAATGATGAATGAGTCATACATAATTGCGATAAGATCTGCTGATGATCTGATAAGATATCTTGTGTAGATCTTGAGTGATAAGAATAAAAGAAATCGTAAAATGAAAAGAAAAATAAATGTGTCCTGACAGTAACTAAAGGGCAGGTCAACTAGACAATACCCATAATAAGTATGGTAC
>QLPN01001979.1:0-22784 GCA_003314395.1 Albatrellus ellisii | reverse complement strand
GTGTGAGAAAGAGAATCATAACTAAAGATAGAACAGGCTGATCGGAGATCGGACGACATACACGTCATCGGCCAATAAAGACGAAGAGAAAGAATGCATGACCGTGAGAATCGCTTCAATAGATCAGGAGTGATTGTAAGATCTATGATGATAGAGACATAAGAAAATAGAGGAAAATGAAGAGAAAAATAAGGAAAATAATAGTGGCCTGACAAGAAAGAGAAAATGAAAAGATCTTTTGAAGACATAGTACCCCTTGCATACCACCATTTCAAAACACTCATCCAAAAAGAATCCTTTGATGAACTACCTCCAAAACATATATGGGGCCATGCCATAGAGTTGAAGCCAAACTCAAAAATGCATGCTGGAAAGATCTACAATTTATCCCTCATTGAACAAGCTGAACTGGAGAAATTCATAGATGAAAATCTTAAATCTGGATGGATAAGACCTTCAACATCCCTGATGGCATCACCATTCTTTTTCATCAAAAAGAAATCAGGAGAATTACATCCAGTACAAGATTATTGTTGCCTCAATGAGATAATGATTAAAAATGCATATCCCCTACCACTCATCTCAGAATTAATCGAGAAACTCAAAGGGGTGAAGTTTTTCACCAAACTTGACATTTGATGGGGATATAACAATGTACAAATCCAAGAGGGAGATGAATGAAAGGCAGCCTTTATAACCAACAAGGGACTGTTTGAACCATTGGTCATGTTCTTTGGATTGACAAATAGTCCTGCCACCTTTCAAACAATGATGAATCATCTCTTCCATGTTCTCATTGCAAACGGCAAAGTTGTTGTTTATATGGATGATATTCCTATCTTCACCAAAACACTAGAAGAACATCATCAAATCATCGCTGAAGTATTCAAAATACTTCAAGACAACAAAGTCTACTTCAAACCTGAAAAATGCGATTTTGAAAAGGAAGAGATAGATTACCTTGGGCTTAAGATCTCTTTGGACAAGATCATGATGGATCCTGTCAAAGTACAAGGCATTGCAGAATGGCCTACTCCCACCACAGTCACAGAAACCTGGTCATTCTTGGGATTTGTAAACTTCTACTGACACTTTATCAGAGGATTTTCAGAAATTGCCAAACCTCTGAATACCTTGTTACAAAAGGATGCCAAATGGAAATGGGACAACAATCAAATACATGCATTCAATTCACTCAAATAAGCCATGTGTTCCAAACCCATTTTGGTTTTCCCTGAAGCAGACAAACCATATTTGGTAGAAGCTGATAGCTCTGGTTATGCAACTGGAGCAGTATTATCCCAAAAACGTGATGATGACAAGTGGCATCCAGTGGCCTACATCAGCAAAAGCTTATCCCCAGCAGAATGTGATTATGACATCTATGACAGAGAGATGTTGGTGATAATCTGAGCACTGGAACAATGGCAGCACTACCTTGAAGGTGCACAAAACACACTTGAAATCCTTACCAACCACAAGAATCTAGAGTACTTTATGAGTGCCCAGAAATTGAACTGTTGCCAGGCACAATGGTCTCTTTTTCTTTCTAGATTCAATTTCAACCTTACCCATCACCCAGGTAAATCATCCAACAAGCCTGATCACCTCTCAAGATGTTCAGATCATAAAGAGGGGGTGGAATGTGACAATGACAACATCATATTGCTGAAACCAGAATTTTTCAAACAATCAATCAATGCGATATTCACAAACCCACCACTACTGAAAAAGATCTTAGAAGCACAGAAGAATGAAGGAGAGATACAGCAATGGAGAGAATTGCCAGCAGATGAAGCAAAGATGGCAATTATTGCAGGACATGGGGAAAACAAACAGGGACTCCTTACATACAAAGGAAAAATCTTTGTTCCTGAAAGCTGCAGAGCAGAAGTTGTTACAAGGCACTTGCTTTGGCACCTCGTAACGTGTTTATTTTTTTTCTTTTTCTTTTTTCCTTTATCTTACTTACTAGTAAAGTGTAGTATTATTACTACAAGTGTGAGCTTAGCTCCACTTTACTTAGTAAGGACTTATCCTTTTCTTTTCTCTTTTATAGTACTTAAGTATTTACATACTTAAGCGTGAGCTTAGCTCCAAGTACTATATTAGACTTATCTTTTTCTCTTTATCTTTCTTTATTTATTTATTCACAACATTTACTTGCTAAGGACTATTACTATACAATTAGCAAGGACTCCCTTTTCTCGCTCCTATTTACCTTTGTTTATACCTTGTTTGTTTCGCGCTTGTGGCTGAGACACTAATATCACATGGACGCATACTTACTGTGCTGTACTGCGCATTATTGTTTACTTACTGCGCATTACTGCGTAACTTTACTATAGTTAGATCGCTAGTTTTGTATAAATAGTTGACAGACTGGCGGTCTTAAACCCCAGTCTTGTCAACTTTGCAATCTAGGGATTCTCCTTATACTGCGCTTGACCTAAGCTCGTCACAATCTCACTTCACCCTCTAAGAACTAAGTCTAAGATCTCTAAGCCACTAAAATGTTGCTAAAAACAACATCTTACACTCATCACTCTGGATCCTTGTATCATTATTGGTGGAATTATCCTCATAACCATCTCATTGATTCCACTCTTCATCATCATCAGGAACCTCTATTACGTGCATCAAACTCAGATCCAAACTTTGGTTACCAGGAGTAACATTATAGACCTTCCCTAAGACCGTCCAATAGGCCACTCTTAGCAGAAGTAGTGAAACCTTGCCATGATAGTCCAATAGTGGGACATCCAGGATAATGGAGAACATTGGAGTTGGTTGGAAGAAAATTTTGGTGGAAGGGAATGGCAGTGTATATTGGAAGATACATGAAGGGATGTGAACTTTGTCAAAGGACAAAAATTGTCACAAAGAAACTGCAAGGTGAACTCACACCTAATGAAATCCCAGATCGAACCTGGCAAATCATATCAACAGACCTTATCACACAATTGCCAGATAGTCAGGGATATGACTCTATCCTAGTAGTGGTGGATCAAATTTCAAAAATGATTCACACAATGCCCACTACTACTATGGTAACAGCAGAAGGAGTTGTGTGGCTTTTTAGAGACAACATCTGGAAATTATACAGATTACCAGAAAAAGTCCTCCCTGACAGAGGCCCACAATTTGCTTCAAGAGTTATGAAGGAGTTGAACAAAATCCTTGGAATAAAAACAGCACTTTCAACCACTTTTCATCCACAAACTGATGGACAAACCAAATGAATAAATCAAGAGATAGAACAATATCTCAGAATCTTCATTAATCATCAACAAAGTGATTGGATGAACTGGCTGCCTATGGCAGAGTTTTGCTACAATAATTGAATCAATGCATCCACCAAGCAAACTCCATTCATATTGAACAGTGGTCAACATCTGAGAATGGGATTTGAACCTCATATTGAATCCAATATTGAATCCATAGATGTTTTCATATCCTCACTAGAATGAGCTAGAGATGACACCAAATTGGCATTGAAGAAAGTGTCAGAAGATATGAAAAAGTATTATGATACACACAGAGGAGCGACTCCCAAATATGAAATAGGGGATAAAGTCTGGTTAGATACATCCAATATCCAATTGGATTGAGCTATGAAGAAACTGGATCACAAATGAATTGGACCATATGCAATTATTGAAATACTATCCAACAACAGCTACAAACTTGCATTACCCAAAATGTTGAAAATCCATCCAGTCTTTCATGTGGTCAAACTACTACCATTCACAACCAACTCTATCCCTGAAAGAAAACAGAAAACCCCACCAGCTCCTATAGTTGAAGGAGGAGAGGAGATGTTATGAGGCACTTGCTTTGGCACCTCATAATGGTTTTCTTTTCTTCTTTTTCTTTTTTCTTTCTTATATTTTACTTACTATAAGTGTAGTATTAACTACAGCAGTGAGCTTAGCTCCTACTTATAGTAAGGACTCATTTCCTTTTCTCTTTATAGTACTTAAGTATTTACATACTTAAGTGTGAGCATAGCTCCAAGTACTATAAAGACTTATCTTTTCTTTTATCTTCTTTTATTTATTATAACGTTTACTTGCTAAGGACTATTACTATACAATTAGCAAGGACTCATCTTATCTCATCTCTATTTACCTTTGTTTACATCTGGTTCATTTCGCACTTGTGGCTGAGCCACACTACTTACACAATGGATGCAACTTACTGTGCATTACTGCGCAACCTTACTATACTTAGGACTCTAGTTTTGTATAAGTAGTTGAAAGACTGGTGGTCTTAAACCCCAGTCTTGTCAACTTTGCAATTTAGGGATTCTCCTACACTGCACTTGATCTAAGCTCACTACAAACTTGCTTCATCCTCTAAAGAACTAAGTCTCAGAACTCTAAGTCACTCTAAAGTGTCGCTAAGACATCTTAAAACTTGTTACTCTGGATCCTCATATAATCATTGGTGGAATCATCCTCATCACTATCTCATTGATCCCATTCTTCATTGTCATTAGGAACATCTATTACACTCATCAAGCATGCATTCACTACCTTGTTACCAGGGGTACCATTATAGACCTTCCCTAAGACCATCCAATAGGCCACTCTTAGCAGGAGAGATATGAAGTTGAAGAAATTCTGAATACTCAAAAATGATATGGCAAGGTTAAATACTTGATAAAATGGAAGAACTACCCACACAAGTCCAATTCCTGGGAACTGGCATCTATCATCACCAAAGATGTTCCCAAATTAGTCAAAGAATTCCATTTATCACATCCCACTGCCATTTGAGTTATCCAGAATATCACACTACCTGTGAAATGACTTTCAGACAAAGCGACTCCTCCTACTAGAGGGTCATCATTTGCAGCAGGATTAGATCTTTACAGTGCAGAAGAAACAGAGATACCACCACACAGTCAAAAGTTAATCAATACTCAGATCTCCTTGGCTATACCTAGTCACTGTTATGGATGTATTGCTCCTTGCAGTGGCTTGGCTGTCAAAAACTCTATATCAATTGGAGCTGGAGTAATTGACTCAGACTATTGTGGTCCTCTCAAAATTCTTCTTATCAATAATGGAAATGACATATTCTGGATAAGTGAAAAAGATCATATTGCTCAATTGATCCTTGAAAACATATCCTTTGCCAATGTTTTGGAAGTCAAATCACTGGATGATACATCACAAGGAGTAGGAGGTTTTGGCTCAACAGGGGTTTAGCAGTTCATTGAGTCATCTCACCCATAAAATGGGGGTATTGTCAGGACATGTTATTTTTATTTTCATTTTACTATTTTTATTTTATCTTATCACTCAAGATCTATATCAGATCTTATCTTATCCAATTAGATCTCTCATGATCATCTATGACTCATTCATGATTCATCATTGGGCCAATTACTCATTATGTATGACACATATTCTCATGACAACTGTGCAATGCTGATAGATCATTCTCATGCATGCTGTGCATGACATCATGCTATCCTCATTGTATAATTTCAAATGCCTGCCCTACAGTGACATATATGGTCTGTGCACACAGGCATTTACTATATATACTATACTGCTTAGTGTACTTGTTCCTTAGCTTAGTACTTCTGGGATATCTGCTTCATAGCATGCTAGTCCTTGCAATACTATCATCCTTTCCTCTGTCCCTCTTCATAGGACTACTGTGTGACCTCACTATTAGCATCAGCCTCACAGTTCAGGAAAATGTTTGCACAGGTTATGGCAGGCAAGGAGAATCAAGGGTAACATGAGTGTCAGGTGTAGAGATTCCCTGCATGGGGAGAACAAGAACAGTATAACCTGCAGCAGTAGAAAGTGATGTGGACAACAGGAGGTTGCTACAGTGTAGAGATAGAGTCAGTGTGTGTAAGACAACAACTGAGGAGTTTGTATCATATGTGCTGCATCTTATATAGTATTGTAGAGTATAGTTAAAGTGGAGAGGCAATGCAGAAGTACAAGGATGCCCAAAGATATGTAGGACATGCATCATCTGGAGTATGCAGTGGAGTGGAAACTCTGAAGGTTGTGAAGAGGTAGAGATGTCATGTGTACATAAATATGTGTAAGTAGGGAGTGATGCTGAATGAAAATATAGTGTAGGAGTTGTAGCAATGTACAAACATTCAACACCCCCCCTTGTTCTGCATGCACAAGTTGACAAGGCTGAGGGTGGCATGCTGAGCCTCAAACAGGATGCATGGGAGTGGCTTCATTAAAGTGTTGGCAATGATAGAAGCTGAGGGAATGCACCAGACATGTATCAGGCCTTCCTTGATGCACTGTCAGATGTAATGAAAATGAATGCTGATGTGCTTGGTGCCCTTTTCTATGATGGGATTGTTTGCAAGGTCTACAGAGCCTTTGTTGTCACCAAAAGGGGTCAGTGGGATTGAAAGGGGTATGAGCAGTTTGTCACAGACATTGTGATACCACATTGCCAGTACCCCAGCTTGAGAAAGGGCAATGTACTCAGCTTCTGTTGAGGACAGTGAGATGATGTGCTGCTGGTGTGAGGACCAGGAAATGGCAGTCCCATGCAGCAAGAACACAAATGTGCCAGTTGAGTGGTGGTCTGTGAGTGAGGTGGCCCAGTTGGAGTTGGAGTGGGCTGTGACTTCACTGTTGCTGGTGCCAGAGTACTGCAGTGTGTATGAGGCAGTCCCTGCAAGGTAATGTAGTACATGTTTGGCAGCCATGAGGTGCTCGTGCATGGGATTAGTGGCATAATGCACCAGGGTGGTGACCACATATGCAATGTCAGGGTGGGAGACTATTGCAGCATACATTAAGCTTCCTATGACCTGCTTGTATAATGATCAAGTGGACACATTGGCTGTGCCATTGTAAGGGATGAGCTGAGTCATGGGTGAGAGGGGAGTGGTAATGATATTGCAGTTGGACATGCTGAAGCAGGCAACAATGTTGGTGATGTACCTAGACTGGCAGAGGGTCAGAACTCTGCATGTGTGGTCATGGGTGACCTCCATTCTAAGATAGGTGGTGGTTTCACCCAAATCTGACATCTCAAACATGGTGGTGAGTGCACATTTGAGTTTGAGAACTTCAGCCAGGATGCTCCCAAAAATAGTGATGTTGTTGACATATAACACTAAGAACAAGTAAGAAGAGGCCCCCCCTTACTTGATGTAGAGGCCAGTGTCAGAAACAATGCAATCAATGTCAAGTGAGGCTAAGCATGTGTCCATCTTCACATTCCACTGGTGTGCAGATTGCTTCAGCCTGTAAATTGACTTGTGGAGCCAACAGACCTTGTCGGCAAGGTTGGCAAGCTCAAAACCATCTGGCTGCCTCATGTAGAGCTCCTCTTCAATGTCACCATTAAGGAACATGTTTTTGATGTCCATGGAGTGGACATGCCAGTCATGAGATGTGGCAAGGGTGAAGAGGAGGCACAGGGTTTCAAACCAGGTGACAGGAGAGAAGACATCAATGCCAAGGACTTGCTTGAATCCCTTCACAACTAGATGTGTGCAAAACCTCCTGTCATTCTTCAGTTTGAACACCCACTTGATGGGGATCACACTGCAGCTGGGTGGAAGGTCAACTAGGGACCATGTGCCCATGCCTTCAAGCATGGTGAGCTTGTAGTGACATGTAGTGTCCCAGTTGGCCATGTGAGATGAAGTGTGAGCCTCATGGAGGGTCAGCAGGTCTCCAGTGGAAATGGTGGTGGCTAGAAGGGATGATAGTGAGGGGCTGGCACCTGGAGTTGCAAAATCATCATCAGATGAGTCTTGCAGCACATCAGTGAACACACAGTCACAATAGTGGATTGGATGCTGTGCGATATGAGTGGATTGGTGCAGTGGAGGCATCAGGGTGACAGGTTCTGTGGGAGCTGCAGTGTTGACAGGAGAGGGAGGCACCACCAGCATGACAGGACTCAGTACCATGAACATAGGTTCAGGATCACATGACAGAGCAGTGCAACACACACAGCCATGACCACCATCACTGTCATATCCAGGGCATGGAATCACAATGCCTGGGAGGTGGTCTGAAAAATGTATAGTGTGCATTCAAGTGGGTACTGGTGGGGCAATAGAAGGAGGTGTCACTGGGAGAGCAGGGCCATGCAGGTGAGGAGGTGAGGTGGGCATCAGAGGTGGCATCAGAGGTGGTTCAGGAGTGGGGGCAACAGTAGTGGGACCAACAACTGTTGTAGCAGGCTGTGCTGCAGGAGTTGTGACAGGGTCCATACCATCATTGGCATCATCAGAGTCCAAGCTGGAAGAGGCAGTGTCCTTGGTCAAAGGGGGCAAGAGGGAGCCTGGTGGGGCAAGTGCAGGTGGCATGACAGAAGCAGGGTGAAGAGGAAAGCATATCTCATCAAGAACTGCATTGTGAGAGATAACCACATGCCACATGGCATGATCCCAAAAATGCCAGGCCTTGGATCTGGGTTCATACCCAATAAAGACTGCAGGGATCACACAAGGGTCAAGCTTTGTTCACCACTCCCCAGGTGTGCCTATGTATGCTAGGCATCCAAATGACTGCAGGTATGATATGTCCAGGATGGATCTGCCAGTCCACAGTTGGTGAGGTGTAGACCATCTGTGTGAGTGTTGAGGCATCTGATTGTAGGTGTGTACTGCTGTTTGCATACTCCCAGAACCTGCATGAGACAGCTGAACCATGGAGGAGTGAGAGTGTTGCATTGATAATGGTCCAATTCCAGCATTCAGCATGTCTGTTCTGCTCTGGAGTGTAGGGTGCTGTGAGGTTGTGGGATATACCATACTGTATCAGGATGTTGCAGACCATGGTGTTGACATACTCACCTCTACAGTTGCTGTGGAGCATGTGGACCTTGTGTGCCATTTGCATTTCAGCCCAAGCAAGATAGGCTCTGAGTGCAAGGGAGAGACCATCTTTTGAGATGAGGGTGAACATGACTGCTTCACTGGAGAAATTGTCAATGAAAGACACAAAGTATAGCAATCCTTGGATCAATTTTGTTTGCATAGGACCTACAAGATCACTGTGGATGAGATGGAGAACCTGCAAGGTGTGTTTTGTTGAGTGATGGAAGGGGCAGGACACCATCTTGCCATATGCACACCCCATGCAGGGGTTCACAGTGTTGGCTCCCTGTGTGTTGATGGAGAACCCTGATGTCACATTGGACAGCTGGCAAAGGGTTTTGTATGGAGTGTGTGTGAGGTGTTCATGCCAGATGGCATAAGAAGGCTGCAGGGTACAGAGTAGACAATGAGGCTAAGTGTGAACTTGATGTGATGGTAAGATCAAGCCAGTAAGTGCCTCCCCAAGGAGTTCCTACCACAAGTCTAGTAGTGCCAGATGATATATGATGGTGGTGTCTTGTGTAGGTGATGCTGAGGTCTTTCACTGCAAGTTGTGGTATGGACACGAATTGCATGCCGGCATCAGGGGCATAGAGCACACACTGCAGTTTAATCTGTTGTGTGTGTCCATTGACAGTAGTAACTCCCTCAACCAGTCTAACACCCAAGTATGGTATGGTTCAGTTATTTCCAAGATGAATAACACTGGGCATGGGGTGTACTGAGCCAGGAACAAAGTCCAAGGGGTGAGGACTAATGTGGTCACTTGCACCACTGTCCAGCATCCATGAGTTGCATGTGTCAAAGTGGAACAAGGCTGGGGATGATGCCTCCATCATATTAAGTGCAGTGGAAATATCTGGTGGGGGTACAGGATGTGGAACAGTGATGGCAGCAGCAACAGTAATAGACTTAGCAGGAGCCCCTCTGACTTTCTTTTTCTCTGGATGTAAAACTCATTGGTGTGGCCACCAGGGCCACATTGTGTGCATGTGTAGCAGTTTGTGCATGTGTGACCATTCAATGTGAGTCCAGGGGACAGTGCATTAGCTGTAAAAGAGGTTGAAGATATAGTGGGGCCACATGTGCACTGTGCAACAGAAAGTATGGATCTGGAGTTACCACTCTGGCAGTTGCTTTCATCTATGATGCATGCACACATGCTGTCTGGAGTAACATCATTGAGGTTGTTGTTAGTAGCAAGGTAGGTGAACACTACATTGGACCAAGAGTCAGGGAGCACCATCAGCATGATTAAGGTGAAATTGTTGTCACTGATTGTATGACTGCTATCTGAAAGTTGTGTGTGTGCAAGTTTGAGCACATCTATTTGAGAGGTGAAGCTGGTGTTAGATGTGAATTTGAATAGCTGGATCTCTCACAACTTTGCAAAGGTTGCCATAGCTCCAGGTCTTCTGTATTCATCTCTCAAAATGTTCCAGTTCTGGGCAGCAGTATTGGTGGGTAGGATGAGGTGAAGATGTGTGGCTCTGAAATAGAGACCAATGTATGCTGTAGCAATGTCATTGTCTTTGTCCCACTTTATCCTTTCCTCTCAGTTGGTTATAATGTCTTTATCCCAGTGCCAGATGTCTTTTTCAGTTTCTGTGGCTTCTTTATCAACTACCTTTTTGTATTTTGGGTTTGGCTTATTGGTTGTAAGTACTTTCCATATCCCTAGGATCATGAGTGAATTTTTGACCAGGGTAGACCATACTTTGTAGTTGGTAGCTCCATTGAGCAGTGGAATGTGGGTTTTTGGTAGAGGAGATGCAATGATGATGGAGAGCTGTGAGATGAGCAGTGTTACGAGGCACTTGCTTTGGCACCTCGTAACGGTTTCATTTCTTTTTTCTTTTTTCTTACTTACTAGTAAAGTGTAGTATTATTACTACAAGTGTGAGCTTAGCTCCACTTTACTTAGTAAGGACTTATCTTTTTCTTTTATCTTTTATAGTACTTAAGTATTTACATACTTAAGTGTGAGCATAGCTCCAGGTACTATATTAGACCTATCCTTTTCCTTTATCTTTCTTTTTATTTATTATAACATTTACTTGCTAAGGACTATTACTATACAATTAGCAAGGACTCTCATTTCTCGCCCTTATTTTCCTTTGTTTATCTCATATTCTCTTCACGCTTGTGGCTGAGCCACTTATATCACATGGACGCGCCTTACTGCGCCTTACTGCGCCTTACTGCGCATATTCGTTTACTTACTGCGCTTTACTGCGCTATACTGCGCAACTGTACTATAGTTAGATCACTAGTCTTGTATAAATAGTTGACAGACTGGTGGTCTTAAACCCCAGTCTTGTCAACTTCGCAATCTAGGGATTCTCCTTATACTGCGCTTGATCTAAGCTCGTTAACCACTCGCTTCATTCTCTTAAAACTAAGTCTAAGAACTCTAAAGCTACTAAGACATCTTACACTAAGTCAAACTGGATCCTCATATCGTTATCGGTGGAATCATCCTCATAACTATATCGTTAATCCCACTCTTCATCGTCATTCGGAACCTCTATTACGTTCATCAAACCAACATCCAAACCTTGGTTACCAGGAGTAACATATTAGACCTTCCCTAAGACCGTCCAATAGGCCGCTCTTAGCAAGCAGCAGGCTAGTGATGAGGTAAGTGAGAGTTGTGGTGTTGCCTGCCATGCACTGGGCAGGGCCCATAACCTGTTCATACAGGTTATGGCAGGCAAGGAGAATCAAGGGTAACATGAGCATCAGGTGTAGAGATTCCCCACATGGGGAGAACAAGAACAGCATAACCTGCAGCAGTAGAAAGTGATGTGGACAACAGGAGGTTACCACAGTGTAGAGATAGAGCTGCAAGGTATGTAAGACACAGTGAGAATAAGATGCAGGAAGTGGAGTACTCACTCAGTGTGTGTAGACAATGACTGAGGAGTTTGTATCATATGTGCTGCATCTTATATAGTATTGTAGAGTATAGTTAAAGTGGAGAGGCAATGCAGAAGTACAAGGATGCCCAAAGATGTGTAGGACATGTGTCATCTCGAGTATGCAGTGGAGTGGAAACTCCAAGGGGTTTTGAAGAGGTAGAGATGTCATGTGTACATAAATATGTGTAAGTAGGGAGTGATGCTGAATGAAAATATAGTGTAGGAGTTGTAGCAACATACAAACATTAAACAGAAAGCAGACTTGACATCCATGGCATGGATATGCCAGTCAAAATGGGCAGTGATGGTGAAGATGAACCTGAGTGACTCAAAATGCACAACAGGAGAAAAAACCTTGTTGTAATCTACACCTTGAATTTGGGTGAAACCCTTTGTGACTAGTTGTGTACAACACTGTCCATCTGCTGCTAAGAATGGCCTATTGGACGGTCTTAGGGAAGGTCTATAATGATACCCCTGGTAACAAGAGAGTGGATATGTGTTTGATAAGCATAATAGACTTTCTGGATGACAATGAAGATTGAGATTAACAAGATAGTGATGAGGATTATTCCACCAATGACTATATGAGGATCCAGAGTGACAAGTATAGGATGTCTTAGCGACACTTAGAGTGACTTAGAGATCTTAGACTTAGTTCTTTAAGAGGGTGAAGCGAGTTTGTAGCAAGCTTAGGTCAAGCGCAGTATAGGAGAATCCCTAGATTGCAAAGTTGACAAGACTGGGGTTTTAAGACTGCCAGTTTGTCAACTATTTATACAAGCTGGAGATCTAACTATAGTAAACTTACGCAGTAATGTGCAGTAAGTAAACAATATTGCGCAGTAAAGCACAGTAGGTCACATCCATTATATAAGTATTGTGGCTCAGCCACAAATGTGAAATGAACATGAGGTAAACAAATATAAATAAGAGTGAGAAAAGAGAGTCCTTGCTAATTGCATAGTAATAGTCCTTAGCAAGTAAATGTTATAATAAATAAATAAAGATAAAGAGAAAAAGATAAGTCTAAATATAGTACTTGGAGATAAGCTCACACTTAAGTATGTAAATACTTAAGTACTATAATAGAGAAAAGAAAAGAGAGTCCTTACTAAGTAAAGTGGAGCTAAGCTCACACTTGTAGTAATAATACTACACTTTACTAGTAAGTAAAAGAAAAGAAAGAAAGAAAAAGAAAAAAGAAAAAAAGAAAACCATTACAAGGTGCCAAAGCAAGTGCCTTGTAACATCTGCCTTTTTATTGAAGACCCACTTATTGCAAATTGTTATGAGGCACTTGCTTTGGCACCTCATAACATTTTTTCTTTTTCCTTTTCTCTTTTCTTTCTTATATTTCACTTACTATAAGTGTAGGTTTAACTACAGCAGTGAGCTTAGCTCCTACTTATAGTAAGGACTCACTTCCTTTTCTCTTTTATAGTACTTAAGTGTGAGCTTAGGTCCAAGTACTATATTAGACTTATCCTTTTTCTCCTTTTTCTTTTCTTTATTTATTATAACATTTACTTGCTAAGGACTATCACTAAACAATTAGCAAGGACTCCCCTTACTTCACCTTTGTTTATCTTTGTTTACTGCTGGTTCATTTTGTGATTGTGGCTAAGTCACATTACTTACACAATGGACATGACTTACTGCACACAAACTGTGCATTTCCATGTATTGCTGCACAATACTGTGCAATACTGCATAACTTACTATACTTAGGACTCTGGTTTTGTATAAGTAGTTGAAAGACTGGCAGTCTTAAACCCCAGTCTTGTCAAATTTGCAATCTAGGGATTCTCCTATACTGCACTTGACCTAAGCTCGCTACAATCTTGCTTCACTCTAAGAACTAAGTCTACAATCTCTAAGTCATTCTAAAGCATCACTAAGATATCCTATACTCGTCACTCTGGATCCTCGCATAGTCATTGGTGGTATCATCCTCATCACTATCTTGTTGATCCCTCTCTTCATCATCATCAGGAATGGTTACTATGCTTACCAAACATGTATTCACTATCTTGTTACCAGGGGTATTGTTATAGCAGACCTTCCCTAAGACTGTCCAATAGGCTGCTCTTAGCACAAATGGCTTTGCATCCTGGGGGGAGGTCTACCAGGTCCCATGTACACATGCCAGCCATGGCAGTGAGCTCAGACTTGCAAGCTTCCTGCCATTGCTGTGCATCTGATAAAGCAAGGGCTTCCTGCAGTGTGAATGAGTCATGCAATACTACTTGTGTGAGTAGTGTGGATTGATTTTGGGCTGGTAGAGGAGTTGCAAAGTCTTCTTCATAAGAGTCCTCTTCCACTACCACTGTGAAGGGGTGCATGCTGTATGTGCTGTCATCAAAATGTGTGGGTCATTGAGTCATGCAGCCAGACCTCTGGGGTGTCTGGAACAATTGGTTCAGCTGTGCAAGGGTGATCAGCTGATCCATGGTGCATCTGAACTGGTGCCCTGAATACAAGAGGAGGAGCAGGTTCTGGTTGAGGGAGGTGAGTGATGTGCATTGCATGAGTGCATGTGTCTGGGTGCTGGCACAGAGGGAGGAGTTACAGGAGTGGGTGCAAGTGTGACAGGGACCAGTGAAGATGGTCAAGAAGGTGATGAGGAAGATGAAGAGGATGAGGAGAGAGGTGCAGAAGATGATAGGGGAGAAGGAGAGCTGCCATCTGGATTGGATTCTGGCTCATGTAAAGCATCATCCAGGTCCCCCTCATCTGAGGAGCTGAGATGCTTGGGTGCCACATTGAGTAAGACCTTCAGTGGGGGAGTGACAATAGTAGCTGTAGGAGTAGGACAAGATGGAAAGAGAGACTCATCAAAGATGGCATTGTGACTGATGAGCTGATGTCCCTGCTGTTACGAGGCACTTGCTTTGGCACCTCGTAACATGTTTTTTCTTTTTCTTTGTTCTTTTATTTTACTTACTATAGTATTATTACTACAAGTGTGAGCTTAGCTCCACTTTACTTTAGTAAGGACTTCTCTTTTATTTTCTCTTTTTATAGTACTTAAGTATTTACATACTTAAGTGTGAGCTTAGCTCCAAGTACTATAATAAGACTTATCTTTTTCTCTATCCTTCTTTATTTATTATAACATTTACTTGCTAAGGACTATTACTATACAATTAGCAAGGACTCTCTTTTCTCGTCTTTATTTACATCTGTTTATCTATAGTTCATTTCGCGCTTGTGGCTGAGCCACTTATATCACATGGACGCGTACTTACTGCACTTTACTGCACAACTTTACTATACTTAGATCGCTAGTTTTGTATAAATAGTTGAAAGACTGGCGGTCTTAAACCCCAGTCTTGTCAACTTCGCAATCTAGGGAATCTTCCTTATACTGCGCTTGATCTGAGCTCGTTAACCACTCGCTTCATTCTCTAAACTAAGTCTAAGAACTCTAAAGTCACTAAGCGTTGCTAAGACATCTTACACTTATCACTGGACCCTCGCATTATCATTGGTGGTATCATCCTTATTTTGATATCATTAATCCCCTTCTCCATCATCATTAGGAAACACTATTACGTGCATCAAATGCGTGTTACCACTCTAGTTACCAGGAGTAACAGTATAGACCTTCCCTAAGACCGTCCAATAGGCCACTCTTAGCACCTGCTGATCCCAGAAATGCCATGCCATTGAAGAGGGTTCATACCCAACAAAGAGGAGACCATGTGCATGTGCATCCAGCTTGGTGTGGTACTCTTCAGGTATGTGTACATAAGCCAAACACCCAAAAACCCTGAAATAGGGGACATCAGGGGGGCCAGTGCCAGACCAGAGTGAGGAAGGAGTATTCCATCCCAGGTGACTAGAAGGAGTTCAATTGTAGAGGTGGACTGTGGTGTCTAGGGCCAGTTCCAAGTACCCTGCAGAGAGGCAGGTGCTGTGCAGCATGGCACAGATGTGATTGAGTAGGGTTTGGTTCCATCACTCAGCCTGTCTGCTTTGCTGGGGGAGTATGGTGCTGTGCACTGGTGTTCAACTCCAGAGTGACCAGATGTTGTGAAAAAGTGGTATTCACAAACTCACCACTGCAGTTGGTCCAAAGAACTTTGAGGTTATGGTTACATTGGGTGCATGCCCAGTTGATGAATGCATCAAAGGCCACCAGGACCTGGTCCTTGTGTGATAGGCAGTAGACAATGCCTAACCCAGAGAAGTCATCCAGGAAGGTCACAAAGTAGACATGACCCTGGAGGGAATGCATGGCAAAGGGACCAACAATGTCTGAGTGGATGAGGTCCAGTGCAGTGCTTGGAGATCTGAAAGGGTCTACAAGTCCTGTGCCCTTGTGTGCATGGACCACATGGGGCTGAAGATGGAGAATAATCAATGACATACCCTTTGACTGCAGTAGGGGTTAGTTGGTGATGCAATGACTTGGTGGGATGTCTGAATTGTGTGTGCCAGATGTCAATGGCAGTGTATGGGGCAGTTGAGGCAACTGTGACCGTGGAGGATACATTGATGTCAAGCCAATAGGTGCCTGCATGGAGAAAACCCATGGCTTGAAGACAGGAGGTGTGAGACCAACACTAATCCATCAAAGCCAAACAATCAAGGAAGAAATGCTAAAACAAATAAGGACAATCTCACTTCAAAGGCTAGTGGATATCCCAGATGTATAAAGCTAAAGAATACATGCTATAGAAGTGCCCTATATATACTAAAGGGATCAGCACACAGACCATGACCTTATTGATAACATGTGATGCATGGTGTGGCAGTCAACCCAAGACTGGTCACTCCATTCAAGGAGGATGGAAAGGAGAAGGTGGATACAGGGCAGGCAGAAGCCTGAGAAGGAGTAAGAGCAGTAACATTGTGCAGAAGTATGAGTAGTAAAGAATGAGTAGTGTGTCCATGTTACTGTTACGAGGCACTTGCTTTGGCACCTCGTAACGGTTTTCTTTTTTCTTTTTTCTCTTTTTTTATCTTACTTACTAGTAAAGTGTAGTATTATTACTACAAGTGTGAGCTTAGCTCCACTTTACTTAGTAAGGACTCTCTTTTCCTTTTCTCTTTTATAGTACTTAAGTATTTACATACTTAAGTGTGAGCTTAGCTCCAGGTACTATATTAGATTTATCTTTTCCTTTTTTTTATCTTTCTTTATTTATTATAACATTTACTTGCTAAGGACTATTACTATACAATTAGCAAGGACTCCCTTTTCTCGCTCTTATTTACACTTATTTGTTTCATGTTCATTTCGCGCTTGTGGCTGAGCCACTTATATCACATGGACACATACTATACTGTGCTTTACTGCGCATTATCGTTTACTTACTGCGCATTACTGCGCAACTTTGCTATAGTTAGATCTCCAGTCTTGTATAAATAGTTGGCAGACTGGCGGTCTTAAACCCCAGTCTTGTCAACTTCGCAATCTAGGGATTCTCCTATACTGCGCTTGATCTAAGCTCGCTACAACCTCGCTTCATTCCTCTCAGGACTAAGTCTAAGAACTCTAAAACTCATTAAGACATCTTACCCTAAAAAGTCAAACTGGATCCGCGTATCGTTATTGGTGGAATCATCCTCATAACTATATCGTTAATCCCACTCTTCATCGTCATCCGGAATCTCTATTACGTTCATCAAGCCAATATCCAAACCTTGGTTACCAGGAGTAACATTTTAGACCTTCCCTAAGACCGTCCAATAGGCCGCTCTTAGCAGTTACTGGAGAGGGTAGAAAACCAACTGAATATCAATGTCCCTTTTACACTACCTATATACTATAAGGACCAGTGCACAGACCATGCTGATGTAAATAAGTGTGGGGCACTGGTCTGGTGCAAAGAGCATCATGTGTCAACACTTATCTTCCAAGATGTTATGGTGGCTACAGAGGAGGAAGCAGAGCTTGAAGAGATGGATTTAGAGCTGGCTCATGGTACAGATGATGCAGATGAAGGTCTTACATGGGATCAACTACTTGCAGATAACAAGACCATGTATGACCAGACTAACTAGTGTAGAATTAGCAGTTTACTGGTAACAAGCCACGGCTCAGGCCCAGGTTTTCGAAAGCCTGAGCCCTTCAAAGCCAAGCCTTAGCCGTGGCTATCAGGCCAAGCTGAGCCATAACATCAGGCCCATCTGACTCCGACTCATGCAGCTGGACTCGTATATACGTTAATTTTTCCCTTGCACATATTTCTTTTCTCCTCAGTCTTCTACAAAGAGACTGAGGTCAGTATTCATTTAGAATCCTGTTCATTATTCAATTCTCACTCTATCTTTCACTGTAGAATACACTCTTTATTCTACAGTTTTGTCTGCTCCTTCACCCCGAACTAACTTCCAACACCCTATTTCTATTCTATTTTACATGCATGATCCTACATAACACTGGCTTACAGCATGAGTTTCGTGATGATCTCCTCCCACTGGCCACATATCTCCTCTAAAGTGCTGTAGCCTGCCAAACCCAGCATAATCTCTGTGTCTGCGTGAATACCATGCAACACCTCTTCCACACCGTCCTCTCCATTCAGTGCCAGGCCATACATAAATAGGCGGCTGACTGTGACCTCATCAGCATGATAGTTTGAAGCGGTCAATGAAGACATCCATACTCAGCACACCCTGCGCTCCAATTGCAACCACCTTGATGATATCGCACCCACTGCAGATGCCCGAGTCGAGCAACACTGAAAACCTGCCTGCTGCCTGTGCCTCCTGCACCTGCGGCGACACCATGATTTGCTCCAGTGACCAGAATGAAGGCACATCCCCATCAACCTGTCACCTGCCTGCACAACCCTTGCATTAGCAAAGCAGAAGAAAGAAGGCTATACAGCATGTGTGCGTACCATGGTTCAACATGACAATGCCCTGGATGCCCATGGCCAGTGCCCGGTGCACGTCCTCGACGTGCTGGATGCCCTTCAGCACAATAGGTCCGTCCCAGTGCTGCTGCAGGAATGGCAGCTCCTCCCATGTCTTGAACAGCCTCGAGTTTGTCTCATTGAGCCACTCCCATCCGAGGCGCGCATTCTGGATCACCTCAGTGTCACCCCTTTTTTGCTGCTCTGCCAGCTGGTCTGGTCTGAACAGGAATTGTGGGTGAACTTCCTTTGGCTTTAGGTTATGCCTCGCCATGAAAACTGGGTCTGACATCCTGACCTGGGTCCCGACGCCATGGGAGAATGGTATGTATGCCTTGTCCAGGTCATGTGGCTGCCAGCCAAGAAGCGTCGTATCCAATGTCACTACCAGCACCTCAAATCTGGCTGCCCTTGGCACGGTTCAGCAATGAGATTGTGATTTCATTTGTTCTCGGCCTATCAGTAGTTGTGGCGTTAGACACTACCTTTGAGGTGCAGTGGGCCGACCAGTAAGTGCTCACCAGTACATCTGGTACCACTGAGGCCCACTCCCATTGGCCGCACCAACCTCTTTGATAGATCGGGTGCTCACGGTGCTCATGATAAATGGTGATCCTACCTTTGCTGCCCCCCGTGCTGATGCTATCTCCCCATCGGGATGCAGGATGCCTTGCGCACCGACCAGTGCGATGAAGATTGGGGACTTGTATCGTTTTCCAAGGATATTCATCTTTCTGGTGTCCAGGCCAGGTCAGCATTGGATGCGATAATGTGTGCACAGGTGCACCTCTAGATGATGGTCAGACACATCCCGAAGCATGTGTGGGATGATATGCCATTGCTCGATCACCTTCCGGTTTGCGCAGGTCATCTGTGATCCACCTGCGCTGCCGAATGTATACATGTAGGCCTCTGGGGGACAGATCAATGGACATGTGCGGCATGCGGGCAGAGACAGCATGACAACCGCATGCACCATGGTAATCCTCTGTCTTCTTGCGTGCCTCTTCCTCCAGCTTCATATAATTGTACGAATTGTTCAGCGGAGGCTTGTTTTCGGCATAGGCCGTGTACGATGACCATGTTGGAGGTCTCAACTGTTCATTCTCTATTTCAGCAAGAAATGACATGACTGGGAGGTATTTGGATGAGGTGATTAGGACACTGAGATTGATGCAGGGACTGACTGCACTAGGCTGTGCATCTTATGTGATGCTGGCTGCCCTCGCTGGTAACCTAAGATGGATAACATTCCTCTCAGATGACCCACGAACTCTTCTATGATGCGGATATAGAAGTTGTTATTTGTGGTCATCTGAGAGGTGCCTTAACACATTATCGGAGATAGGTCTGTAAAAGAGACTATACCAGCGAGCGGCCGCGGCAAGCATGGGGAGACCTGCTTTCAAAATCCGATAGCACTTGCCAGGACGGCAACTTCGAAGGCTCCTGAAAGCAGATCTGGCTGCTAACTAATAGACACTTATGATGTGAGATCTTCTCATGAACCTACAATAGTTGTATGTGTGAGTGAGATCTACTCTTGACCTTTATACAATGTATATGCAGATGGGAAATTTTTGGGCCATAATGTGTGGGCACATGACCTCCACATATGCTGGATGCCACTTGCAACTATTCACAGGAAAGAGCATGTGAGGGGGAAGGGTGAGCTGAAATTTTACAGGCTGCCAGTGGGTGGAGGTGTCTGAAAAACCAGAAGACTATGGGGACCGAGACACCACCCTAGATTGCAGCTCACAACCTCAAGTCCCCAAAGTCCCCAAGACTCACACACACCTGAGCAAGTGACATGAATGTATGATGATGCATGACAACCAGAGATCAAGTAAGAAATTGTCCATGGTGGTAATAAGGTGAGAATGCATGAGAAAGAATAATGGTAGAATGAATTCGAATTTGTGCCAGCACAGAAGAAAAATGTCTGAATGCCATTGGCCATGTTTGGCCACAATGTCAGGGGGTACACCATGTAACAACAGCTTGGTGGAGCCTCTGATATGAAAATTATGACCTCCAGATAAAAGCAACATGCCTGTCACCTGCCAAACAGTATTACAATGAGCCAAAAATAAGGATCTAGTCATAGGGACAAAGGAACTGCCTTCACAAAATGAAAAAAGGGTGCAGACTTGAATATGGTACTGCAACACATTGTAAGGACAAGATGGAATATTGAATGGGAGCTTCATTATGGAGGCACTGGCCCCTAATGTACTGGCTGTTTTAGGGAATGGCATGTAGAGTGTCAGAAATGAATGTTTATTTGCATGGGTATGGTGAAGCCCAAGCCATCCAGTTTACTGATGGACAGAAATTGCTCACCAGCCTTAGCACACATGGCAGTGTGATGTTAGCCATAGATGCTGGATTGAAGGCAATTCTGGATACTGCTAAGAGTGGCCTATTGGACAGTCTTAGGGATCAATGGATTGAATACTCCTGGTAACAATGATGTTGACAATGATACATCTACAACTGATGGGTCCCTGTTGGATTTTTAGATGTGCTGTTTGTTCCTTCTTCACCACCTGACTTGCCATGTGTTGGATATTAGAATGCAGACAGCAAGGCAAACAATAGAAGACCATTATGAGATGAAGATAGGCTTATAGCCACACAAAGAGGAAGAGCCACTAAAGGACCATAGTCCAAGAGTAGGAGAGCACCTGTAAGATAAGATAAGAGGTGTACCAGATGGTGTCCCAGTGGAAGTCCATAGTGTTGATTTTTAGCTATCTTAGGCTGCTGGACTTACCCTTATGCACCCTTATACTTATCTCTTTCCTTATTGGTATTTCTTTCCTCTTTACAGTTTTGGCTCCTCTCTAACTCTATTTTACCCTTACTATATCTTCTTTACCTCATCATCTTCTCACCTCAGCACCTCTGCATGTTGCTGAGGTGAGTATCTATTCTCCTCTCTCAACCCTCTTCTGACATACCTGCTCTATGCAGCTCTCACTTTCTTCTGTGTACCTCTACCATCTGGTACACATCTTCTCTTTTCTTACAGCCATCTCTCTAGCCATTGCTAAGAGCAGCCTATTGGATGGTCTTAGGGAAGGTCTGTTACAATAATACCCCTGGTAACAAGGTAGTGGATACATGCTTGATAGGTGTAGTAACTGTTCCTGATGATGATGAAGAGTGGGATCAACAATATAGTAATAAGAATGATGCTGCTGATGACTAAATGAGGATCCAGGGTGACAAGTATAGGATGTCTTTAGCAATGCTTAGAGTGACTTAGAGATCTTAGACTTAGTTCTTTAGAGTTTAGAGTGAGATGATAGTGAGCTTAGGTCAAGCACAATTGTAGGAGAATCCCTAGATTGTGAAGTTGACAAGACTGGGGTTTAAGACCACCAGTCTTTCAACTACTTATACAAAACTAGAGTACTAAAGATAGTACAAGTTCATGGATCAATGATGATTGCACAGCAATCAATGAAGTCACATGACCCAAGACACATCCATGAACTATAGTAAGTGGTTCAGCCACAAGCATGAAATGAACAAGAGGTAAACAAAGATAAACAAAGATGAGATAAGATGAGTCCTTGCTCATTGTATAGTAATAGTCCTTAGCAAGTAAATGTAGATAAATAAAGAAAGATAAAGAAAAAGATAAGTCTTTTATAGTACTTGAAGCTTAGCTCACACTTAAGTATGTAAATACTTAAGTACTATAAAAGAGAAAAGAGAGATAGAGTCCTTACTAAGTAAAGTGGAGCTAAGCTCACACTTGTAGCAATAATACTACATTTTACTAGTAAGTAAGATAAAATAAAAAAGAAAGAAAGAAAAAATGTTATGAGGTGCCAAAGCAAGTGCCTCATAACAGCCATCTCTTTAGCTATCTCTCTAACTTTCTAGGCCTCTGGACTATTGTCTTCTTGGCTCATCTATCTCCACCTGGGTTCACAAGCCTATCTCTACACCACAATGTTCAATCTGCTGTTTGCTGCTTTGCCCATGTTTCAATACATAGATATCTAAGTGAACCATGCACAGACTGGCTGAGGAGTATAGTATAGCATGTGTCTACTCACACATGACAATGTGTGGGAGAGATGAGTAAGTATCCCAATGGATGGTAAGTCAGGTGGTGAAGGAGCAAACAGC
>QLPN01001977.1:0-11723 GCA_003314395.1 Albatrellus ellisii | reverse complement strand
GGTGAAATGCAGTAACATAGACAAATATTCTATGCGCTGACAGAGCGCGGGGGGATACGCTTCAGCATTGTGCAGCGGGCCGTCGAGCATAGTAACAAAATTAGAGAAATATGTCATAAATTTGGTGATTTCCTTTGCGCTCTGAGTCACTTTCGATCTGGCAAAAACCACTAGCAACCGAGATCATGCGGGAGTGAGAGGAGAAAAGCTGCACATAGCCGAAAGATCGTAAAGATCAGCATGGGCAAACTCCCAGGTGTCGGGAAGCGCACTTGCGCCTGTACCCACGCATGGGTTTACCCTGTGGTGCCACTGGCAGGTGTGCGTGACACAGTGACAGCGACCCGAAGGGAAGGCACATATGTGCGCGTGCCGCCGCAGCGGTACTGCGCGTGAGAGAGGGCGCAAGGGTGCGCCTGACCACCGGCACCGTGGAGGCGCTGGGTGTGTGATAGAACGGCAGGGCACGTCTGTGCGCGTACATAGCGGTGGCGAGGGAGGGCGCACATGTGCCGTGCCATGATAGCGACACTGCCTGCATCAGGGGGCATGCAGGCGCGCGCGCCGTGGCAGCATTGTTGTCAGTAGCATGGCAGCGGCGAAGGAGGGTACGGGTATGCTCTCACGGGAGCGACCAGCGGCGCAGACAAAGACTTGGTCGACAGTGTGGGGAAGGACCGGGCACGGACGTCACTATGACTTGTACTCTTCATAGATCTCACGTACATGTTAACAGCATCGTATACCTGTGATGCTGGGTTGGCATGCAGCATCCTTGGGGCGATAGTCAGCGTCTGGACGTGGGATGGTGTGTATAGTCCAGGATGCACTCAGACTAGAAGAAACAGAAAACCAAAGGAGTCACAAGCAAGACATCATGACAAACCACAACGTCACCGCTCTCTTCCCGGCTAACCGTCTTCGCCGATAAGAATCGTATTTCAGATGCAATGTTCCCTCTGTTTTCACCCGCCTTTTTTATGCCATGCCCCGCGAAGACCAGACATCGCGTCCACAAGTGCAGACGAGGGGATCACAGCAGTTCCACTCGCAAGAGTTGTACGACTCTCATTAACACTATGTCCAGCGACAATCACAAGCTAGGACAATGGAGAAGGGCAAGGACAGGCAAGGAAGTGGACTACCATGCAGAAACGGAGAAGACTGGTGGGTCGGAGCGGAACATCCTCGTCGTAGATTGGGACGGTCCCGGCGACCCTCAGAATCCAAGAAAGTGTTCTGTTGCTGTCTTGGCGTAAGCGCATATAGTGACACAGTAGCATCTCCCATGGGGACATAGCTGATCCATGCGGACAAAATGGGCAGCGACGTGTATCGTATCGTCATTTACGTTCGTATCCCCCATCTCGTCCTCCATGATCACGCCCGCAAGCCAGTAGATTGCCTCTCATTTCGGTGTCGCGAACACAGTTATAATCGCAATGATGACATCTGTCTTCGTGCTCGGCCACGGCACATACTAGACGCTGTTCATTAGATTGTGAAAACGCTCATATCAGTTACTTCAAAGTTTTTGGTTTGATTTTCTCTCCAGCATTCGGCCCGCTATTCATTGGACCGCTTAGCGAAATATTCGGACGCTCTCGTGTTCTTCAACTACCCAACCTTTTCTTCCTAGGTAAGCCATCACATACTTGTGCCACCCGTATTTTTGTTCTGGTGTACCGTCATCCCCTTCAAGTCTATACTCGTTATATAGTCTCTAGTCCCTCACTTTTCTTTTCAGTTTGAAATCTCGGGTGTGGTTTTCCACAGAACAAGAACCAGCTTATTGCATTCTGTTTCTTGGCTTGTCTTGGTGGTTCTGCTCTGTTATCAGTGAATTTTTTCCCGGAGACATCAGTCAGATCGGCGGGGGTGTGATTGGCGACTGCTTCACCCCTGAACATCGAGGTCAGGCCGTCACAACTTATTCCCTCCACCATCTGCTCGGGCCCGCTGTTGGGCCTATTGTTGGCGCATGGGTAATGGAGAGGTCCATGTGGCGGTACGTCTTCTGACCCACCTGCTTACCTATATATATCATCTTACCGTTAATAGTTCTGGTCGACCACAATTGCGGACGCCGTTGTTCTAATTCTTCGCCTTTTCTGAATGAAAGAAAGTGAGCGGCATCTGTGTAAACATTCTACTCCTACTAACAACCGAGCATAGTAGCTTGTGCACCACTTCTTCTGAGGTATAAAGCAGAGCTCCGAAAACAGAGCATGCCTGCTGAGGCGGCTGCTAACACTGAGCTTCGCACCATTTTCTATACTGCCGATCGCACGTACGCACTGTTTATCTTGTCCTCTTCGTCCGTACGCATGACATGTTCAACCTCACAGTTGGAAGTATATTATGCCAAATCCACTCGTTCGCCCGTTCGGACTTTTCGTAACTGAGCCCATTGTACAACTATTTGGGCTCTATATGGTGTTTATCTATGGCTTGATGTGCCGTACGTAGATGTTGCTTCACGCCTATTATCCGCGGCGCTAATGGCCTACATGCGCGGTCAGTGTTCATTACCACGATTCCCAACATGTTTGAGGGCATATATCATTAATTAGTGGGAATTGCGGGTCTCAACTGCATCGCACTCGGGGTTGGGTTCTCTGGTGTATCGCAAGTTAACGCGTGCACGATGGAGGGCATATATATGTATCTAAAAACGAATGACGGTCGTGCAGCAAAGCCTGGGTACCGTTTACGTGAGTGCTTTTGTTCTTACTCATCCAGTGCAGTTCATGTTAAAGGGGATGTTGGCCTGCCAGCGTTGATGGTGCCTGCAACCATTGTCCTCCCAGTCGGGCTGCTCATCACCGGATGGACGGCACAGGGTCATACACACTGGATTTTCCCGGATAGTAACGACAAAAGAGTGGGTGTCAATACACCAATATCGTACGGCTTTTGCTGCGGCGAGTCGTCCTTGCACGCTCGATGGAGAGGACATCTTGAAGCACTCAACATAGACGATTATTGAAAAAGTAACACGAAAATCGTACGGCATCAACACAGCAGCGATACAGGTCTTGATCGCAGCGCGAGAGATCGAGACACGGCAGCTTTCGGAGCACTGGTGACGAGGGGTTGGTTGCAGGGCAACAGGAGCGGGGACACGGTTTGGGGGTCAGAAGGACTGACGGGACCTGGGGCTGGCCATGACCATCAATGATTGGCGCAAGACGGCGGTGGCCTTTGACAGGACGAAGCAGTCGGCGAGGTCTTGACGCTTATCTCCAACGGGCCCGCAGTGGTACGGACGACCCCGCTGCAGGTTATCTAACATATGCGCTTGCCTGCGGGCCGCAGCGAAGGACACCGCCAGGTTCGATTATCCCCGGAAGGCCCGCACCTCTGAAGCACAACGTGTAAGAGGCACTATATGTAACCTTTGCCGTTGGATCTCTAGTCGTTAAATAAAGTAGGAGCAAGCGACGGTCCCCGTGCAGCATCGCCGGATACAGCAATGGTCGTGTCTGTAAGCTCTGCCGGTGCTGTCGATGGCGATCGGGTGTACGACCCCGTAGGAATCCTGGCAAACCTCCCAGCTGTTCTGCGTGACTTGAGCAGACTGCCAACGCAAAATAACCCGTCAGCCATCGAATGTTGTACTACTACTTACTGTATAAGGTCTGTGAAAGAGACTAACGTTGAACGGGTGCCTCTGGATCCACAATTTCATATACAGCATTGTATATTAGCATCGTGTGCAGGTCTACCCTACCACTGCCGAAGACTCTGGATGCTGTCGATGGCCCACCACTAGTGCAATACAATTCTGAATCGGAGTTGAGGGTTGGTTGTCCCTTCGAACGATCAAGGTAAACAGAACAGAACAGGGGTGACGGGACCTTGGCAGACGCAGTCGGATCCTTCGCGCGGTAGCCTTGCCAACAGTCACAATGCTCGTGCTTGAGGATGAACAATTGACACCACAGGTTTGAGAAAGCATGCTCTAGGCAAGCAAGCACTTGCTCAGTGCGACTGTTCTTCTGCCAAGGTCAGCTACAGAAACTGATACTACTCGCCAGGCGGGAGATGGTATCGCGGTCAGCTGCTATCATGTCTTCTCTCGTTAAGAGATACACTGCAGACAGATGAGATATTAGATAGATCGAGGATAGTGAAAGACCCACCCATTGGTACCTCGACTCCTTTCACCTTCGCAACGTGTTCGATTTGCAGCGCTGGTCGGCATACTCCTTCACGCCGATCTCCTTGAAGTATGGGAGGTCGTCTGCTCAGACTGCGATGATTGCCACAGAGTCTGAAGGCATCACGAACGCGCACTTGTCATAGGTCATGTCGCTTTCACCATTATTGCCGCCCACCACCGAGGTTGAGCGGTGGCTCACAGTTCTGCAGAAGATGCGAGACCGAGAGTGTCGAGAAGGTATCGCGCGCACGTAGTAGCCCATCGCGTGATATGAGGAAGGGATTAACGAGCAAGCAGTACGAGTACAGTGCACGTGTACAAAAAAAATGCAGGGAGCAGGTGACGATAAAGTACATTATAATATTTGCGGACGACACAAAAGGCTTACATAACACTGCAAGTCCATCGATGAAGCATCGATGAAGGCCTCAACAATCTGCGGCGCTCCGATAACTCTAGCACCTGAGAGAGCAGGGGTCAAGGGGAAGTATAAGACAGTGAAGACCCAATAGGAATCTGATTCGTACCAGTACGGCCCCCAGCGCCCCTTACAGACCTTGACCACCACTGCCACTTGTCCTGGCGGAACTGCGTAAGGCTGGCCGGCGGCCTCTCCTCGTAACATTCCCGTCCCACTGCTCTCCTATACTCCTGGCCAGAGCTGCTGGACATGTGGTCTTGTGTCTCCTTAGGACATCCTCCCGGGAGAACCTGTCTTGGCAGTCTTCACAGGTAACCCCCTCATGGCTGTGAGCCAAGGTCGTCCTCTGATGGCGACCCAGATCCCTCTTGCGCGAGTATCCTTTGTTGCAGGTCGCGCAGTACCACTCGTTTGCAGGTTGTGGTCCTGCCACCTCTCCGAGTGCCATATCCCCTGATATGCTTCCTGAGGCTGTCCCGGCACCGTCCTCGTCCGCAGGCTCGTTGGCCTGCTCCTGGTATGTATCCTGCTGTATGTGAGCCACTGGCCCTCCAATCCAGCTCGGGATACCTTCAAGGATGTTGTCGTGCTTGGCGAGGAGTTTGTCAAGCACGTCATTCTTGTATGTCTTGTTGTTGTTTTGTCGGGCCTTGAATGAGGCCCACTTGTCGAGTCCATCATCGACACCTGCCTCAGGGCCATCGGGAGCTCTTGCCCGCTTGTGGCCATGGTCAGCCTGGATGTCCCCAGGTGCAACGCTATCAGCCTTTCGCTTGCACCGTCTGTGTGGGCCATCTGCTCTGCTGGGTGATGACGGCTGTGCAGATTATGAAGTAACACCATATGATTAACTTTGCTAACAGTCAGGAAGGCTAGGGATGCACCTTGACACGTCTTCGGATAAGTTCACTTGAGAGCCATTCATCGATGGCGGCCATGCTCGTGTCCCCGATCTCGGCATCGAGGTCGAAGAGCAGACATGTACTGGTTGTGGCGACGTCATAAGCAGGGAATATCTCCTCTACATCATTAAAGTCCTCAATACTGAGGAGACTGCCGAAGATTGTCGGGAATGCGATTTTGAGTAGGTCAAAATCTGCACAATCAAGCATACTGGCGGTTGGGGGATGGTGAGTGCTGTGGGATGTGTTGGATGGTCGTGGTAGCGTTAATGGCTAAATTATCAGGGCTGCATACAAGAAGGACCGGTCTAGAATTCTGTTTTTAAGATTTAGACGCTGTGGTTCTCCTCGGTTTACCCCCGTCGATCGCCAAGTGTCGGCTGTAAAACTCCCGGTTGCGGTTCACTCAGGCTACTAGTATATTAGGTGATATCCGAGGACACTGCCTTTCTTGCCTACATGTCGTGCCAAAGTGAACCTTTGTTCTTTCCAGCATTTGAAAAAGGTGGGATTGTAACTCGCCATCCCACTATGTTTGTTTATCCTTCGCGTTTCTAAGAGCCCCTGCCGTCAATTTGTACAGCTTTATCAAGATGAAGGCACAATGCGCGCCTATCATTTGCGGCGCAGTGGTTGTGAGGCAGCTGGCTGGTCACATAGACACATATTACGTCGAACCTCTGTTACACTATATTTGGTGATGGAGATGTCTGATTGCCGTTGGAGCAGCCCCTAGAGTCCACATGCATTGAGAGTCATCATACTTCCACAGTGCACAATGCTGCACATTGATAGAATACATGTGTCCCATTATCGCCTCATCCATATACTCTGCAGCTGGCGTAAGAGCCCTCTGCCCGCAAGCATGTTTTCCTGGCACCACATTCGAACCAGCAGTCTGCGTTTACGGCATCATTACAAGGCTCTTTGTCCAAGCAATTTCGGAACAATATTACGGGATCCAAAGAAGTCCACGTCAAGCACGGCTTGAACCACGTCGTTGTACTCATTAATGTATAGAAGGCCTCATTACTCGCGACGTAGACTCATTGATTTCATTATTTGCCTCCCTGGCTTGTGCCGAATGGATGGGTGAACCTTATATCATCGTCAAAGGCGAGGCTGTGGGCGGGCCAATCTTGCCGGTATGGTAACCCACACTGACCAATAACACACCCTGCGTAGATGCGGGTCTACAAGACCCAGTGAGATATAAGATGTGTGTGCAAGTCCGTAGGTCTCAATCATCATTAAGTTGTCAGTGCATGTAATATAAACGGATATACACTACACATATGTGCCTACCTGCAGCCGGTGGCTTGTCAGTAGTATGACATACTCCATGCCGCTGCACCTGCGACCACTGTCTCATCTCCAGTAAGCAGGTGGTGATTAAGTAAGACAAGGCAGACAAGTTCCCTCTATATGTGCTGATGGAGCGCAGGTGAATATGCTTCAGCATTGTGCAGAGGGCGTTGGGACATAGTAACAATTAAAATACCGAGGTATTGAGAGAAGAATTTGATTGCATCGATATATATATATTCAGTATGATGGCATGTAATTCCGAACAATAATGCACAGAAAATGTGCTCAATCACGTTTTTGAACGACGAGGCAGCTCTCAAAGTCTCAGTGCATGGCCACTAGGCTGCCGATAATGCCAACTCTAACTCTGAAGCCGCCATATTCTCTGATCAGCCCACCAAGCTCCAAGCCTGGTACAATGAGCGTATGTTATAATCGTCGCCGTAATTACACGTTGTGAACTGCATCAAGCATTGCGGCGCAATGGTGGAGGCTGAGTGTGGATGACGTGGGTGCAGTTCATTGAGGGAACATTGGAGCAGTTGGAGCAGGCAGCGGCACTAGTCGACGATTCGTGACCAGGGCTTCGAGGCAGAAGAGCTCGTCACTGGTTGGTCTTCTTCCACTATCCTGGATCTCCCTGATATCTCATCTATCTGCTATGTAATTTCCAACGGGGCAGCCGGCTGCAGTGCAACCTACTACCTGGGCAGGTAGTACTCTGCTGGAAAAGTTCCAGTTGAGCGCAGCGAGACGCGGAACTTTTGCAAAGGCTAACTAAGCTAACATGTGAGTGTGGAGCAGATTGCTACAACGTGACAAGCATCAGTCTTGTCACTCCAGAGATCTTCTCACGCTCCTTGACCCCAACTCGCTACACACTAAGATTGCAATAACTTTTCAAGCTTGTTCTCTCTTTGATGACATTAGTTAGCTGACCTCAGGGAGGAGGATGGTCATACTGAGTACTGAGCGCTAGCTTTCCCAGGCCCTGCTTTGTCACACCTTGTACTGTAACAAGATGTGTTGTCAACTAGTACTGGCACCGTGACCCTTGGCAAGATTTGCCATCTGTTTGCATTTGTCTGTCAAATTCCATCACTTGCCAGTAATGACAGCAGCAAGTTTAAAGTCACCCGTGCTCCGTTCTGTCTGACTTCTACTTACCTTTGTCATTTAAGGGAATAACTGGCCTTCAATACTAGTGGTGGGCCATCTGCAGTGCCCTGAATCTTCCCCGGTGGCAGTAGCATGGATGCACACAGTGCTAATATACAATCCTGAACACTGTCGCTTGTTAAATACTGCAATGTACAGAACAAAATCCCGTGTATACACTTACCGGCGCGGCCTCAGTCTTGTGATCCATCCATGCAAGGTCAGTAAGACCTTAACGACAACAACCTGTCGTCCTAGCACGATCCCACTTCCACTAGTACTCTGGTTCGGCCCATTTGTGATCTGTCCACGTCGTCTGATATCGCGGTCACCAGGTGAAGCGCTCTCATCCATACAGCGTGCAGGAAACACAGGGTTGGATGACTGATTGATGGTCCATTCCTTTGCATTGGCAGTTGGCAGCCTGCTCAAGCTACGTTGAAGAGGCATACGTCTTCCTTCCAGGAATCCTACGGCATCTTACACTGATCACCATCGACAGCACGGCCAGGGCAGTGGACACGAAGATTGCTGTGTGTGGCATTGACCCACAGGAACCGTCGACGTCGATTCTTGGAGAACCTACAGTGAAGGTGATGGATGTGCACTCTTCGAGGCTTCCTTCCATCTTCCCAGCTCATCGATCCTTACATGTCATCCTTCAGAGATCCAGGCCTTCCAGGGGATCCAACCGAGGGTATCTTTCTCTGCAGGCAAGAGTATATGGCAGGTAATCTAAAGTGAGGCCACCTGTATCGATGCAGAAGCTCACTAGTGGCACAGCGGACCCGTTTGAGATTAGTGCCTAGGCCTCGCTGACTGCTTTCTCCTGTCAAAAATCACGCGTCTTGATCCAATCATTGATCGCCACTGTAATACTGTTGGTCCTTATCTCACTCCTACTTGAATGATCCTGAGAGAGCAGGGGTCAAGGGGAAGTATAAGACAGTGGGTGACTTCCCGTGAGCATCTAGAAGTGCTAGATAGACTCTGGATCTAAATTTTCGAGTCCCGCCTGTGAACTTTCAAATTATAGAGTTCCCCTTTAAATTGTACTAGTGTGAAAACCTGTTGTGGTGCAACATTAAGTTATAAAGCATCATCTGTGACAGTATCCATAGTTGTAGCAACAGAGAATAAGAGGTGTACATATGCTGTTGCAATAGGGAATAAAAGGAAACACCCCCCTATCTATTTACAGACCAACCCCAGTCCACAAACCAACTCCAATTTCCAAACCAATACACCAATCCCAATCACCTACCCATCTGTCCTTTCACCATAAACCCTGTGCCACCACCTAGGAATGGAGAAAGCATAATACAACAGTGCAATTCAACAGCACAATTTACCAATGCAATACAGAAAACAATTTTGCCTGAACACTTCACTCCCTGCTTTGCTACTGCTTTTTCTACACCACATTAAATAATAAAATGGTATGTAGTCTGTTAGCAACAAAAGTATTCTGTAAAACCTCAGGATACATCACATTCAAGCTTAATCCTCCCTGGGAACCCTGTTGCATTGCAGCATGGAGCAATAGGACATCACCTGTGAGAGTATACATGGGTTGTTCAGAAGATAATACCCTATCTATCTACAGACCAACTCCAATTTACAGACCAATCCCAACCTACAGATTAATTCCAATTGCCTCTCAAGCTATAAAGTAAAGACCTGTGCCATTGCATTGCAACATGGAATAATGGGACATCATCTGTGAAAGTATACATAGGTTGTTGCAACAGAAAATATAAGGAAATAATACACTATCTATCTACAGACCAAGTCCAATTTACAGACCAACCCCATCTCACAGACCAATTCCAATTGCCTCTCCAGCTGTAAAGTATAGACCTGTTGTGCTGCAACATTGACTGAATAAGACATAATCAAATATTTATCTTGCTGGAACTGGCACATGCACAACTTACTACTTCCCTTTTAGGCAACTCGGCAGAAGCTGACACGTGCGCAAACTTTTGTCTCCGCAGAAAACATATGATAAATACCTACTTTTTCGATCACTCCGCTACTATACAGTTCCAGGCCACAGGCATTTTATCTAGTCTGTTTACGATAGCTTGCTTTTTTTCCCCTCAGTCCTCATGTTGTTTTCAAGACTGAGGTGAGATCTTACTATACACTTCTTTAACTTACTTACTGACCGGTATCAGTGCTTTTGTCCTTGTTCTTAGGTATTAAATATAGTCCTTGTGTTGTTTTCGAGACTGAGTGCTTTTGTCCTTGTTGTTAGGATGCTTTTTGGTGTTTCTTGTGCAGAAGAACACCTGGTTATATAACCTTTGTTGTTGCAAAATATCTGTGTCATTATACATAAGTTGCAACAGACCTTGTCAATGTCCCTGTCCTGTCCCCATTCCTATTGATCATCACCGGCTATCAGCCATGAAAACCCATACCCATGGCAATGATGACATGCAGTAGTATTGTAGGTTACAAATAGATAGAAGGACAGAAAAAAACACCTCTTAAACTGTGAAAACACAAAGGAAAACAGAAATATCAACTGTATGCTTACTATTGTAGACTGGAAAACCAATATACCCATACCCAGGCATACCCATTGGCACAGCCTGTGCAGGTGCATTGTACTGACAATGATCACTACTCATACATGTCCCTGTCCATCAACCTGTTACGAGGCACTTGCTTTGGCACCTCATAATGTGTTTTTTCTTTTTCTTTTCTTTTTTCTCTTATCTTACTTACTATAGTAAAGTGTAGTATTATTACTACAAGTGTGAGCTTAGCTCCACTTTACTTAGTAAGGACTCATTTTCTTTTCTCTTTTATAGTACTTAAGTATTTACATACTTAAGTGTGAGCATAGCTCCAAGTACTATAAAAGACTTATCATTTCTTTCCTTTATCTTCTTTATTTATTATAACATTTACTTGCTAGGGACTATTACTATACAATTAGCAAGGACTCTCTTTTTCTTGCTCTTATTTACCTTTGTTTATCTCATGTTCATTTTGCGCTTGTGGCTGAGCCACTTATATCACATGGACGCGTCCTTACTGCGCATTACTGCACATTATCGTTTACTTACTGTGCAAACTTACTATACTTAGATCTCCAGTTTTGTATAAATAGTTGACAAACTGGCAGTCTTAAAACCCCAGTCTTGTCAACTTCACAATCTAGGGATTCTCCTATACTGCGCTTGATCTAAGCTCGCTACAATCTTGCTTCACTCTCTAAGAGGACTAAAAAGTCTAAGAACTCTAAGTCACTAAACACATTGCTAAGACACCTTACACTCATCACTCTGGATCCTCATATCATCATTGGTGGAATTATCCTCATAACTATATCGTTGATCCCACTCTTCATCGTCATCAGGAACATCTATTATGTTCATCAAGCTCATATCCAAACCTTGGTTACCAGGAGTAACATTATAGACCTTCCCTAAGACCATCCAATAGGCCACTCTTAGCACAACCCAGGAACTCTGCACCTGTGGAAGAGGTGATTGTCAGAAAATAAAAGGGGAAATATGGTAATCAACATTGCCAAAGCATTTAAGTGTAGGTGTATAATAATAGAAGACCAACATGATTGTACAGTTAGAGTACCCAGCCAACTTGCAGGCACAATGATACTCATGGATATAGTATCATGATTCAATATGTGTGTGCAGGCTCTGGGATGCAATGGCGATGATGATATAGACCAGTGACAAGAGATGAGACACTGCTAGCATAACCAGAGCAGTGGGTAGTTGCATTGCTGCAG
>QLPN01001974.1:0-12467 GCA_003314395.1 Albatrellus ellisii | reverse complement strand
GGATGGGGATGAATGGAAAGCTGCCTTCATCACTAATAAAGGTCTCTTCAAACCTCTTGTCATACTTGGTCTTTGCAACAGTCCCACCACTTTCCAAATGATGATGAACCATTTATTCCGTGGACTTATATCTTGTGGAGTTGTGGTGGTTTATATGGATGACATCCTGATTTTTATGGCAACACTAGAAGAACATCAAAGGGTCACACAAGAGGTCCTTCAAATACTCACAGATAACAAATTATATCTCAAACCAGAAAAATGCAAGTTTGAACAAACATCTATTGACTTCCTTGGCTTGAAGATTTCTTTTGACAAGATTGCTAT
This sequence comes from Albatrellus ellisii, assembly GCA_003314395.1. NCBI lineage: Eukaryota > Fungi > Basidiomycota > Agaricomycetes > Russulales > Albatrellaceae > Albatrellus > Albatrellus ellisii. Next base: position 12,140 of record QLPN01001974.1, on the reverse strand, counting down.
GGATCTGGTCAAGGTACAGGGTATCAAAGACTGGCCCATCCCACAGAACCTCCATGATGTCCACTCATTTTTAGGTTTTTGCAACTTCTATCAACATTTTATTCTTGGGTTTTCTAATATCACCAAGCCTCTGAATGAACTTATGCAAAAAGATGTCAAGTGGCATTGGACTGATGAACAGCAATTGGTGTTCACTTGTTTACAAGATGCTGTATGTTCTGAACCAGTTTTAGTCTTTCCAGATGAGCAGTATCCATTCCGAGTTGAAGTGGATAGTTCTGGTTATGCTACTGGCACAGTTCTTTCACAGCTTTGACAGGATAACAAGTGGCACCTGGTTGCTTACCTCAGTAAGGGTTTGTCACCTGCTGAGCGTAACTATGACATATATGACAAGGAGATGCTGGCTGTCATTCATGCTCTGGAAGCATGGTGTCACTATCTTGAAGGTTCCATTCACCCTGTTCAGGTCATCACTGACCACAAGAACTTGGAATACTTCATGACAGCCCAGAAACTCAACCATCATCAAGCTCATTGGTCCCTTTATTTGTCCAGATTTCAAATTGACATGGTTCACAAGCCAGGTGCTGCCAATGTATGCCCTGATCTCCTCTCAAGACGTTCAGACCATAAGAAGGGGGTAGAAGATGACAACAAAAATGTCATCTTGCTCAAGCCAGAATTTTTCAAACATAAGATTTCCCTTGCAGCACTTAGCCCTCCCATCTTGAAGAAAATCATGGATGCACAAAAGGAAGACCACAATTATATTGTTTGGGACAAGTTAGATGCAGACTTGAGGAAAACTGCAATGTTTGCACGATGGAGTGAAGATCATAAGAAGACACTTTTCTATGACAGGAAACTTTATGTCCCAGAAACAATGTACACTGAACTGATGAAGACCTGCCATGATTCACCTCTTGCAGGACATCCAGGTTACAAGAAAACTTTGGAAATGGTTCAAAGACATTTCTGGTTCCCAAATATGGCATCATATGTGGAGAAATATGTTAAAGGATGTGACTTATGTCAAAGGACAAAGACTTTCCCCACAAAACCACAAGGAGTTAATGCCTAACAAAATTCCCCCACATCCTTGGCAGATCATCTCTACAGATCTTATCATCAAATTGCCTGAAAGCCAAGGCAATGATTCTATTCTCATGGTCATGGACTGTTTTACCAAAATGATTCATGCTATTCCAACAACGGAGACTATCACAGCAGAAGGAGTAGCACACCTTATGAGAGATCATGTTTGGAAACATCATGATCTTCCAGAAAAGGTATTATCAGACAGAGGACCTCAATTCACATCACAAGTTATGTGCAAATTGAATCGTTTATTGGGGATACAAACAGTGACATCCACAGCTTATCATCCCCAAACAGATGGACAAACAGAGTGGATAAACCAAGAAATCGAACAATATTTCCACATTTTCATTAACCATCAACAGAATGATTGGGCAAGCTGGTTGCCTATGGCTGAATTCGCTTACAATAATTGCATCCATTCAGCAACAAAATATTCACCATTCATGTTGAATTATGGACAAGATCCTTAAATGGGCCATGAACCTCACACATCTACCAGAATCAATTCAGTGGACAAGTTTGTAGCAGGGCTCAAACAAATCAGAGAAGAAGCAGAGATGTTGTTGAAGAAAGCAGCAGATGATATGAAGTTTTATGATGAACATTGAGGCAAAACCCCCATCTATGCCATTGGAGATAAAGTTTGGCTCAAAGCCACCAACATTGACACAGGCAGACTGATGAAGAAACTGGATCACAAACATCTTGGACCATATGAAGTACTTGAAGTACTTTCAACAATGCATACCTGTTTGCACAGGCTATGGCAGACAACCACAAGTAACAGAATAGAACAGAGGTCCTCCCAGCATGGGAGGTACATGAGTGGCATTACTGCAGAGGTGGGGTAGGTGTGGACAATGAGGTAGTGCCACAACGTAGATGTGAGAGTCAGTGTTGTTGTAGAACAACTACTGAGGGAATGTAGTGTATGTAGTGCATCTTATATAGTGAGGAAGAGTAAGGTTGGATAGGAGATGCAATCCTAAAGTACAAGGATGCCTATGTATGTGAGGGACGTGCATCGTCTGGAGTAAGTGTGGTGTGGGGAAGTGATAGTAGTGTAAGGTGTAATGGTGATATGCAGTGGGAGATGCCAAACAAAAGTATGTGTAAAGGATAGGTGATAACTGATGTACTGCATGGTATTCAACAATACCATCTTAAACTCCCCAAGACAATGAAGATTCATCCAGTATTCCATGTTGTCAAACTTCATCCTTTCATCAAAGACATCATTATTGAAAGAGAAATTCATCCTCCCCCTCCTCCTATTATCAAGAATGGTGTTGAAGAATATGAAGTTGAAGCAATTCTCAACAGTCATCTCTCTTGTGGTAAGATTCAATATCTGGTCAAATGGAAGGACTACCCTGCAGAGGAAAATTCTTGGGAACCTGCTTCAGTATTGATGGAAGATGTTCCTGATATGCTCAAGAGGTACCATAAAGAACATCCTCAAGCAATACATTCAGTAGCCATTTATTCCCTTTACCAGATGGAATATTCACCTGAGATGATGGCTCAACCACACTATGCTCGATGACTTCATGAAGAAACATCTATATCTACCCCACCAGTTCTTGATGAAGGATATGAGGAAATTCCTTTTGGCATCATTGAAGATGAAGATGACTTTACAGATGAAGACAATGACAGAGTCATTACTCATAAATCATATGAAGACTTGAAAGAATTACCCAAGTCTTCCTCCATCATTCCTCTTTCACCATCACTCTTTGCTGGCATTCCTTTCAAATCTATGGAAGGAGAGGAAGAATATATCTGCCATGCATGTTCATCTCCATTTTTCACTCATTGAGACATCTTGCCTTAAGAAGGGGGTATTTGTCAGGCCACTATTATTTTCCCTATTTTTCTCTTCATCTTCCTCTATTTTCTTATGTTTCTATCATCATAGATCTTGCAATCGCTCCTGATCTATCAAAGCAATTCCCACAGTCATGTATTCCATCTCTTCATCTTTATCAGCCAATGATGTGCATGTTGTCTGATCTCTGATCAGCCTGTTCTATATTTAACTATAACTCATTCTTCTCACCCTTACTGCGCATGCTCACCAATCCTTCTCACACCTGCTGTGGAGTATCACCAATCACTCTCACAGTTGCTGTGGAGCCTCAGTCAGCACTGACGCATCCCCTCTATTATTAGATATGACATCATCACTATAGTTTCTCATTCTCCAGCCCTATACTGTACTGCATGGTCTGTGCACATTCTAGAGTACTATATATACATAAGACTCCTAGCGGTTTATTCCTCAGTTCTGATCATCTGGGATATCTGCTAGGTACAGTACTCTTCTCTCTACTCTTTTACTATACACTAATATATCTGGGATATCCACTAGTCTAAGTGCAATTGTCCTTCTTGCTGTTTTAGTTTTCTTCTTCAGTTGTTCGGCTTCGACATAGTGTCGGCCTCACATACTACTCTCAACATGATGGGAGCAGACACTGCCACTTTGTTCTACTTCAATGCATGCAATCAATGGATGCTTGACAGTAATGCAAGTGACCATATCACACCACACACCTCAGACTTTGTTGCAGGTTCTGTGCACAACACACCAGGAATGATCAGGCTTGGGAACAATGTGACAACTCCATATCTTGGAATAGGTACTGTCAAAGCAACAACAGAAGTAAACATCATCACACAATGCATCATACTATGGCATGTTCTATATGCACCCAAAGATGGCACACAATTCCTATCCATTCCCCAGCTCACCACTAAAGACCTGCAAGTGGTATACACAAAAAATGAATGCCAAATCACAACTCACAATGGTGCAACATGTGCAATAGGCACAAAACTACACAGTACATATTGGTTATCCCTATCCATCACCTCTTCATCTACTCTCATGTCCCTATCAACCCTCAAACCATCCTATGCAACTTGGCATGCTCAATTCACACACATGTCACAGGAAACTCTGCAAAAACTCACATTGTCCACAGGAGTCACTGGATTCAGTGTTGATAGCACCAGAACACTAGTGTCAAGTCCATCCAAAGGTTGCACTGTAGGGAAGCTGTCTCAAAAGCCCTTTCACCCATCTTCCAAATGTGCAAGTCACCCTCTTGACCTAACCCATAGCAACTTGGTGGGTCCAATGCAGACAAAGCCTATGCAAGGGTCACTGTATTTCACATCCTTCATCAATGATTCCTCAGGTCATGCTGTAGCCTTTGCCCTCACTTCCAAAGACAACCTCTCACATGCCCTCATCACCTTCTTATCCTGGGCAGAAACTCAGTCTGGACAGAAGTTAAAAGTGCTACAAAGTGATAGAGGTGGTGAGTACATCAATTCTGACATCCATGGCACCTTACAGTGCAACAGCACCATTCACAACCTCATGGCACTGTACTCCCCTGCACAAAACAGTCACACAGAGAGACAGAATCACACAGTCATAAACTCCACCCTTGCACTACTACATGGTGCATCCATGTTGCAAGGCTTCTGGGAAAATCCATTGCAAGTTGCAGTTCTGATCTACAATTGCACACCACAGCATGCACTGATGTGTACTGTGGGTGTATGAGAGAGGAATCTATAATCATAACCACAGCAGGTGTTGAAGGGTGTGAGCCATAAGACTCCCTAGACACCAATAGAAAGGGAGTTAGTAGATTAGGGTGAGAGACATGATAGCATGACGTGACTGGGCAACAATACTGAGATATGATGGAAGCACAACACAACAATGGCAATGATGGGGAGACACATAATGCAATGCAATGCAATAGAGAATGCAATGCAACATGATAGACACTCAGCAAAATTGTTAATGCAACTTACAGGGTGTGCACTTTTTCCTTGAGACCCAGATGGGAGAAGGGGAGACAAATCATGTGTGGGGGGAAATCTATTTGTTTCTGACAGATGACACACCATCTAAATACAAGTCTAGCTCCAAGACTGGAGCACAACAAAACAAAACAGAAAATTTATGGTGCAGGGTTGATCATAGGGAGTATTGGAAGTGAGGAGTCAAATGCTGACTTTGCAACTTGTGACTCCATGGACTGCATCTCTGTGAAACCAGGGATGAGCAGGCGGTGATGAGAGAAAGAACTGTTATGGGGCACTTGCCTAGGCACCTCATAATGGGTTTTTTCTTTTTCTTTTTTCTTTTTCTTCTTATATTTTACTTACTATAAGCATAGTATTAACTACAGCAGTGAGCTTAGCTCCTACTTATAGTAAGGACTCATTTCTTTTCTCTTTTATAGTACTTAAGTATTTACATACTTAAGTGTGAGCTTAGCTCCAAGTACTATATTAGACTTATCTTTTCTTTTATTTTTCTTTATTTATTATAACATTTACTTGCTAAGGACTATTATTATACAATTAGCAAGGACTCCCCTATCTCATTATTATTTACCTTTGTTTACAACTTGTTCATTTCACACCTGTGGCTGAGCCACTTATATCACATGGATGCATACTTACTGTGCATTACTGCACAAACTTTACTATAGTTAGATCTCCAGTTTTGTATAAATAGTTGACAAACCGGCAGTCTTAAACCCCAGTCTTGTCAACTTCACAATCTAGGGATTCTCCTATACTGCGCTTGATTTAAAGCTCATTACAAATTTGCTTCACTTTCTAACAACTAAGTCTAAGATCTCTAAGTCACTCTAAAGTGTTGCTAAGACATCCTACACTCGTCACTCTGGATCCTTGTGTAGTCATTGGTGGAATTATCCTCATCACTATCTCCTTGATCCCACTCTTCATTGTCATCAGGAACCTCTATTACGCTCATCAAGCATGAATTCATTACCTTGTTACCAGGGGTATTATTACAAACCTTCCCTAAGATTGTCCAATAGGCCACTCTTAGCAAGAACTGGCAAGATATGGTGTATTGAGAGCAGCATGGAGATGCAGACAGTGAATGGCCAGAGCAGAGCCAGAGAACAAAAGGGTGTACCAGACATAGGTACAAGACTGGAGAGAGAGGAGATAGATGACAAGGAAAAAAGTAGATATAGAGGTGAAGCTATAGAGTTGTAGTGGAGCTACAAAGAGTATGACAAAGATGTAGCTAAAAGAGGAAAAGGGTAGAGCACGGCCAGAGTAAGACAATAGAGTGGAGCTGCAGATGGAGAAGATAGAGATAAGATGGTTTGGAGATAAGATATAGATGAGATAGATGAAAAGATAAAGGTGTAAGTGGAGAGATATAATAAAGGAACTGCTCAGTGGTGTAAAAGCTAGGTAAAATCCAACAGTCTTGGCCTATATGTCTTATCAGTCCTGCTCCTCATCAGCCAAACCCTGTCCTATAGTCTAATGCCTAAGCAAATGCATGATTGATGCAATTGTGGATGATTGTTGTGTGCGGTGCATTAATGTTGCTGTGTTTGCCTGATGTTGCTGATGGTTATTTTCCAGTGTTATGTGCATGTGATGCTCATCATCTCCTCCCAACTGAAATCATGACTGTCCACAGTCAATGCAGTCGGACACAAGACACAGCCAGAAGGGATGACTTGCAGGGTGATGGTGCAGGCAGAGCAAATGAATGAGTGGATGAGGCATAGTGGCAGGGGGTGGATAGGTGGGTATAGAGATGCTCCCCAAGGCACAGTGAGGCACGACATGGATGAGGTGGGTATAGGATAATCATCACTGAACATGGGGGAGCTGATGCAGGATAGGGGCAGAACATGACAGGGTGAGGATGAGGGATGGTGGGGCATGACAGGACATGACAGATGGTGAGCAGAGACATGAGGCAGGAATGGGCAAATGGGAGGGAACACTGGAGTGCAGCAGAAGTAACATGTGGTAGAATTAGAGCATGAGGGGAAGGATAGAGACAGAAAAGAAGAGAGACAAGTTTTTTTTTTTGGGAATGGGAAAGAAAAGGAGAAAAAAAAACAGAGACACAAAAGGCAGTGAGAAATGTGGAGGGAGGGTGAAAAGAGATGCAGCAAATGTGAAGGTGTGGGCACTCCTGCCCTAAACCAGGGAGTGCAATAAATTGACTGCCACCACTAAACTTCATCAACACCATCTTTGTCAACCATCAGCATGTTGCATGCCTCATCCCTCACTGCTACTACTTCTGATTGTGTGCTCATGCATGCACACAGCCCTCAACATGCACCTGCAAGGCAACAGATTCAATGAGGAGGCATACTGGACATGGACAGTGGGCACTGCAATGCTCTTGGTACATGGCACAAGTTACTGGTCAACCATCCTCACCACTAACCTTGAGTGCATAGGACATGCACTGGCAGCACAATGGTCCTGCTGCTGACATGGTGTTCTTCCTCAAAGGCATCTGCAACATTGTGGCAGCTGTGGCACAACCAAGCTGGGTGAGGTGGGCATGCAAGTTCCTCCTGCTGGTGCAGGTTGAGGAATACACCTGCACAGCCAAGGATGCAGTCAGATGCAAGCTGGAGCTTGAGGAAGCTGTGGAATGTGAATGTGAGGAGTGCGAGACATGGGAACATGCAGAGCAGGAGGCACAAGAGCTAGTGGAGCACAAGGCATGTGAGTGGGTGGAATGTGAGGTGCAGGAGCAGGCAGCATGTGACAAGGCTGGCCAACTGGTGACCCTGGTGTGAGAGACAGTGGGGCATGATGAGGCTGAGTGACTTGCTACTGAAGAGTGTGCACAGGCTGAGTGGGCAACACAGGCCACAGCAGAGGCTGAACTGCAGGCACCACCAGCAGGCAGTGGCACATGTGGGCAGAAGCCTGAGGTCATCCTACCCAAATGGCCACAGAAGCCCCTCCAGATGCAGGCATTGGGCAAACAGCAGGTGCCCAAGAGCACTCTGGTGTGTGCACAGAAGGGGTCAGCCATGTGACTGCTGCAAAGCTTGCCCACAGCTGGCAAGGACAGCCAAGAAGCCCACAGTGACAGCAAGGACATGTCCAGCAGTGACAACAACAACAACAACAACAACAACAATGTGGATGAACTGGTGGCCTCTATGAGGATGGTGGGGATGGCACTGGTGAAGTGTGGGTTGGAAGACATGATGGATGGTGTGACACCCTGTCCAGCAAAATGCATGTGGATGGAGCCAGTGATGACAGGTGCAGTTGTGACACAGTGATGGGGGTGCAAGCAGATGGACATGGGGCCAACTTGGTGGGTAAGTGCATACTTCTCAGTCTTGTTCCAGAGACTGATGCAATGCAGGTGGTGAGGTCATGTGGTCTGTGCCAGTGCATGAAAAGTGCCTGCTTTTGGCACAAGTGGGTGGGGCACTGCATGAAATGCACACATCAGCACAAATGCTGCAAAGGCATGGTACAACCACAGTGGGCAGCAGGAACCAGTGAGTACTCTTGGAGTGTTGTGATGTAGAGCTAACATGGAGTCACTTGGAACAGACTCATGGGGCATCACACCCCTCTTTGTCCCAGACAGCAGCAACATGGTGGGACCCAGTTGCACCATCATGTGCAGGTGTGCAGTCCCTACTGATGCATTGCCAGGGGGGTGCACACCCCTGACCATCACTCTCCCAGGCCTATCCCCAGGGTGCATCAGTTATGATGGTCTCAGACTGGGAGACACTCCAGTGGCACCAAGCATGCCACATGTCCTTGTGAAGACAGCAGCTCATGATCAACCAATCACTCCTCATGGTGGAGGCCAAAATTGAGGAGGTATGTACATGGCTCAAGACAGTAGAGTGACAGAGTCCAGAGCACAGCATGTCACTGTGGAAAGTGAGGAGTGCAAAGGGCAAGGGGAAGGAAAGGGAGTAAAGGTCACCACACATGTATTTTCATTGTCTCATGTATATTGAGGAAACTGCAAAATAAAAAGCAAAAGGGGGAAAGCAAAGGAACAAGTGAGAGACTTGTGAGCAGATTAAAAACTGGATAGGGAAATAAGTAAAAGGGACAGAAAAATAAAAGAGATGCATTTTTAGTCACATTCAACACCTTGCTCCTCAACGTCATCTAGCATAGTAGACTCTAGTTGATGGAGACGATCTGTTGTGACATCTATAAGGTCATCGAGAGGAGGCAAGGGAATTGCATGTTGCACAAAATAGGGGATGACATGGAATGCCATGATAGGCCTGTCAAGAACTGCACTGTCAAGTTCACAGAGTATATATGCGCCTCCTCTGTTGCATGAGAGCACAATAAGGGGTCCAAGGTAGCAGGGGCACATTTTGCAGTTTAACATCTTTTCTATAGCAGTATGTCAGATGAGGACAAGATTGCCCCACTGGAAGTCAAAGTTGTGGATAGTCACATCATACTCATGTTTGAATCTAGCCACAGTGGTGCATTGTGCATCAAATACTGTGGAGTATAGCTCTGTGAGATGCTCTTGGCACTTCTGGAGCATGATTGTCCTGCAAGAAATGAGATCAGTGGTGGATAGAACAGAATCTGGTGGTGGAACAAGGTATGTAGCTTCTGTGATGTCAAGGGGTAGGATAGGGTGTGTGCCAGTAACTGCAAAATAAGGGGAACACCCCATGCACCTATGAATTGTAATGTGGTCAGCCCAAAACATGGAGTACACAACCTGGGACCATTTCAATTGGTCTCCATCTGCAGCTTTGAACAAAGCCTGGTGTACATCAAAATGTGAATGTGGACACTCAATGATGCCATTGGCACATGAATCGTAACCAGAAATGCAAATATGTCAGGTGTGATACCGCCATGCCAAATAGTCAAGTGCTTTGACATATGGCATGCCATTGTCTGACACAATGTCCATAAGCACTCCCCAGTGACAAAGAATATCCAGTCACTGAGGGACTTCACTGTCTTGGAATGCAGCATGTGAAACTTGGGATAATGTGTGAGCACACAATGACCTTGCATAATATACTTATATCCACCAGATGGAGGCATGTGCATGGAATCCATGTACATTTTGGCAAATAAGGGTGCCAGTGTTGCAACCATCAGAGGCAGCAAGACATTCCTAATCTGCCACAGTTGACAGATATGACATGTCCGCACAAACCAGGTGACATCTCACAGCAATTGAGGCCACCAGAAGCATTGTGAATTAACATGCACATCACATAAATACCCTGATGACCAATATCATTGTGCACAGATTGCAGAATGGGTAATCGCTCCTTGTAGAAGAGGACTGCTTTGTGCTGGCCATGCAGGTCTTTTCACCAGAGCCATCCTGTGACCACGAAAAATTCAGTACAATAGTGCATGAATCTTGCATACTGTGCATTATTGATATTGACAGGGTGCTGTAAGTCATCCAGCCATGTGTGAACAGTGAGAAGCCACTTGTCCTGTCACAGTGCTGCAGCATTTTGCGGAATTGGTTCCATAGGCATGTTTTCACCATCTGGTTGTGATATAGCATCACTCTCTGCTGGGGATTCTGATATGCTGTTAGCAAAAACTGTGAGGAATTGGGAAGTAGTGTGGAGACATGGAAATGGTGGGTTAATAATATGCATGAAACTGTAAAAGTGGTCAATCCATTCATCAAATTCCTCTTTATCATTGACCTCCAGCTCATCACCAGGCTGTGCAGGCCTCCATGACAGTCCATCTGGACCATGGACTACACTGGGTACATGCACAAGCGTGAAGTGGAATGCAAGGATGCCAATGATCCACCTGTTGATACTCACAGAAGGCACAAGGTCTGGGTTGGTTAGCATGCCTTTGATATACTGGGCATCAACTTTGATGAAGAGATTTCAAATGCCTATGAGGTAGAGTTTTAATGTGTGCAGGGCATGGAATAAGCCATAGATCTCAAGTTTGGCTTGCAAAAAGCATGACTCTCGATCATTAAGCATTATTGAGCTGAAACACACAAAATAGTGATGTCCATTGTTTTCTGAATCTTCTTGACTGAGGATGAAGCCAACCACAATATATGAGGTGTCAACTGAGAGGATAACAGGAGCAGGTGAATGATAGTTGATGGGTCTGAGTGCAGGTGATGAGTGTGAGGCCGACGCTTGTCGAAGCCGAACAACTGAAGAAGGCTATAAGAAAAGGACAATCTCGCTTCAACTAGCGGATATCCCAGATGATATTAGCGTATAGTAAAAGAGAGGAGAGAATGGTACTGTACCTAGCGGATATCCCAGATGATCAGAACTGGGGAATAAACCGCTAGGAGTCCTATGTATATATAGTACCCTGAAGCGTGCACAGACCATGCAGTACAGTATAGGGCCGGAGAATGAGAAAGTAAAATAGTGACGTCATATTTAATAATAGGAGGGACGCATCATCGCTGACTGAGCTCCGCAGTAACTGTGGGAGTGATTGGTGATACTCCGCAGCAGGTGTGAGAAGGATTGGTGAGCATGTGCAGTAAGTGTGAGAGAATGAATCATAATTAATATAGAACGGGCCGATCGGAGATCAGACGACACACGCGTCATCGGCCGATGAAAACGAAGAGAAAGAGTATGTGACCGTGAGAATTGCTTCGATAGATCAGGAGCGATTGTAAGATCTATGACGATAGAAATATAAGAAAATAGAGAAAAATGATGAGAAAAATAGGGAAAATAATAGCGGCCTGACAAATACCCCCTTCTTAAGGCGAGACGTCTCGACGAGCAAAGAATGGAGATGAACATGCATGGCAGATATCTTCTTCTTCACCTTCCATAGATTTGAAAGGAATGCCAGCAAAAAGCGATGGGGAAAGAGGGATGATGGAGGAAGACTTGGGTAATTCTTTCAAGTCTTCATAGGATTTGGGAGTAATGACTCCATCATCGTCGTCATCTATGAATTCATCTTCATCGTCAATGATGCCAAAAGGTATTTCCTCATATCCTTCATCAAGAACTGGTGGAGAGGGTGTAGGTATTTCTTCATGAAGTCATCGAGCGTAATGTGGTTGAGCCATCACCTCAGGTGAATATTCCATCTGGTAAAGGGAATAAATGGCTACTGAATGTATTGCTTGAGGATGTTCTATGTGGTACCTCTTGAGCATATCAGGAACATCTTCCATCAATACTGAAGCAGGTTCCCAAGAA
>QLPN01001973.1:0-30376 GCA_003314395.1 Albatrellus ellisii | reverse complement strand
CAGGTGGATGGTGTGGATATGGAAAGGGAAGAGGCATAGGCTGATATCCATATGGGTATTGTGCTGGGTGATAGTGAGGGGGGACATAATATTGCAGAGCCTGTGGTTGCCATGCTGGAGGGGGTGCAGGAGGAGGATAGTATGGGTGGAGAGGTGCAGGGTCATAAGGATATGCAGGGGCAAGGGGATTCTGGGGAACAGGAGCAGGATAGACAGGAGCAGGATATGGAGGAGCAAGAGGGTTCTGTGGGAGAGGAACAGGATAAGGAGGATTCTGAGGGAGAGGGGCAGCCTGTTGTGGTTGTTGAAAATAGGGCTGTGGAATATTCCCCACAGGTGGATCCCTGTGCTGTGCATGACATGATGATGGTGATGTCATTTGCAGTTCATGCTGGATCCTATCTTGCTCATGCTGATTTTGGTGAGTGTGCTCAGGAGTGTGTGGTGGTGACCTAAGAAAAAGGAGGGAAGGAATCAGTCATAAAGAATTGAGAATTGAGAGGTGTAGATGATGACATACCTCTGATATGCATCATTATGCTGGATCTCAGGGCTTTGGTTGGCATCAGGTAGTTCTGGACTGAAAAGAGCATGAAATGTTAGCACAAAAAAAGAAAGGAAAAAAGAAAAACATACCCAGGCAATTGAGCATGTTGCTGTGCATCTGGGGGTGGTGTTTCATATTGAAGTGATCCAGGGCTGTAAGAGGATATATAGATATTTAGAAAAGGATGAGGGATAGAAATGAATAAAGAAATATACCTTGAAGTATTATCCATTTAAAAGAAGAAAGGCAGCTGTGAAAAAAACCAAGAGCCAGAGCCAGAGACAGATAGAGTTGCCAGACCCTCCATACACCCCAGATAGTCACAGTCAGAGGAAATCACTGCAAGGCAGTGCCAGATCACAATGCTTATAGCCTTTATTATAAAAGGTGCAACTCAGGTATCATCCCTTTTCTGATAGACAGGTGGAAGTGAGGTTGAGAGCAAGTAGCTGAACACCACAGATTGAGAGAGGTCCAGCAATTGAATGAACAACTGCCTTTGGCAACAGCAAACCAAGGCCATGCTGGTAGACTTCACAAATCTATAGGCTTGGTCTCTCTGAATGAACCACCCAAAGCAAGCTTTGGACAGAAAGGAAGCAAAATGTTTCTTCACAAAAGAGAGAGAAACAGTTTAATAAGATAAGCCAGACAGAGAGATCCCAGAGTAGGCAGGTGGAAAGAGGGAAGAAGAGAGATTGATGAAGTTGCTTTGATGATGTGCTGCACATGCTGTGCCACATCAATATATGTGTGGGGCTCATGCACACACTGCACCACACACTGCCATGCAGTCTGCTCATCTGCTGGGTACTTCTACTGACTTCCCATCATCACATAGCTTGCATTTTCCCCACCAATATTTGAAGAACTGCTGTAATCTGCCACATATGTCCCTGATTGTATGTGTAGACTGCAATATCTGTGAAGGATAATACCATGTAGTATACCATTACAATATACCAGCAATATACAGTGCAAGGATCATCAACAAATACATGGGCTGGTCATGTGGGGATGTGGCATGCTCAGTGTGAATGCAAGAAAACATTGGAAATACATGTGGGCAGGCTGGCAGTTGGGCTGTCAGTTGAGGAATGGATTTACAGCCATGGGTTTGGTAAGAATGTCCTGTGGGCAATTCATTAATCATTATGACCCAATCAAAAAAGGAAATGTAAGACTCACATTGCACTGAATGCCACTGCAAAGGCCACAATGCCTCATGCAACCAACTTTCTGTGTGAGTTCATCTCAAGCAGCCTGATCAACTTGTTCAAGGCAACTTGCCACTGCTCCATTTCTGGCTCCTTGAACACCTCAATCATCTCCTTCTGTTCTGTGATGTCCTGGCTAGCATCTGGCCCAGGCACATTGGGTACATCATCCTCCACTGCCATCTTGTCCAACCCACCAGGCATCATCACCTCAAATGAATGCAATGCCTTGAATGGTGATTTCAGTGTCAGCAGGGCTTCCAGTCTCCAATACAGTGCATCTGTAGACAGGTGAGGCTTTGATAAAGTTTTCTTGAGAATTGGTGTCAGCATCAACAGGAAGGCATGGTTGTCAGACTACTCACCAGTTGTGCAGTAACTGAAATGCAATTTCTGTGGAACCTCTGCTTTGCAGTATGGGATTGGTGCAGGAAAGTAATTTCCATCCTTCTTCCCAAACAGCACACAGAACTGCTTCCAAGCTGTCAACAGACCTGCAGGCATACATGTACACAGACCAATGGTCAGATACTTCATGAAAGACTGGAGAATGCACTTGCTGACCAAAGTGACAGGAATGTTTTCAGCCCCCATAGTTGGTCCTATCATAGAATTTAGGATTTCAAGTCAACAATGCCTTCCCAACTACAGCTAGATGGTATGCAATTATGGACCCTTGCATAGCAATCCATCCAAAACCAGGTTTGAATGAATAGAGACTGCAGCTCTTGTGCCACCTATGTGTTATGGACAAAGTATCACAGGTAATAACTATTTCACTGTGTCAGTTCATAACTGCCAGCATTAGTTCTCACATTTATCATTAAAAGTCATGGGTACACCATGTAAAGGTCCTCTCAACTCCTTCATTTCTGTGGACTCCCTGTCAAGAGTGGCTGCTTCACATTGAGCCTGGTCAAACAGCACTGGATAATGAACTTCAGAGACCATTCTGGTAAGGGTCTGTGCACCTTCCATCAAGCAATTTGTCTGTGCATGGGTGTCTGCTGATGGTGTGATGTATGCTTACAAAACTTCTGACACCATCCATTGGCCAGTCTGGATGCACATCACAATCTCTGTTGCTGTCAGTGGCACAGTGAATAATATGTTAACACAGCCTTCAGATAATTATGAAAGAGATGTGTACCCATGGCACATGGCACATAAATACTGCTCATGCTCAGCAGTATCTGTTGTGCATCTAGGAACTGTGTAGCATTTGTGACTAAGTGCCTTTCAACTATACCTGCAGACATATGATGTGGATCACATAGCCTGGTTGCACATTCCTGATGGTCTGCAGCTACTGTTGCATCACAACATTGTAATTGCCCTCATTATACAAATGGTCACCAATGCATGACAAGCCATACCACAGCCTGTTGATGCAGAGGTGCAGGGGTGTGATGAAGCAGGGCAGCAGCCAGCACATGCAGCACAAGCAGTTGTAAAAAAGCCATGCTACACAGTGCCACACTGCCATGCACATGCCATGCTGCTGCACACAGTGTGCCACACCAAGGGATGACTTTTTGTAGCACCAATACCTCAACCATGTGTCAACCTCCTTACACCCCATCTTTCCCTCATGTGGGACCACTTACCAATCATAGTCCCATTATTATAGAGACTAGTGTAAAAACCTGTTACATTGCAACATTGAGTTATAAAGCATCATCTGTGAAAGTATACATAGCTTATTGCAACAGAAAATAAAAGAGATAGTACTCTATCTATCTACAGACCAAGTCCAATTTACAGACCAACCCCAACTTATGGACCAATTCCAATTGCCTCTCCAGCTATAAAGTAAAGACCTATTGCATTGCAACATTCCTCACCAATGTCCCTGTCCTATCCCTGTCTCTGTCCCTATGTAGAGAAGCTAGATGCTCTGCTGCAAGTTCTAGGTTCTGATCAATGATGGTGCATGCTGCATGTAGTTCTGGTTTGGCATAAAGTTGCTTGCTTCATCTGTCAAGCATAAGAGAAAGAATGAGATGTGATTTGGAGTGATAGAATAGAGGTAAGAGCTGTCTGCTGGTACTGCATTGTTCATGGGAGATCTGCTGCCAGGAGGGGCACATCCCATCCTCTTTTATTGTATGGTATCCTGTATGTATGCCATCTCAGCTCCAGGCAAGAGCCTAGTGGAGGGTAGTGGGCAGTTATGGTCACTGTTCAGATATATATATGAAGAGACTAATTAAGTGCATATGTAGATGGTCACTGCTAGGTGGTTGCAGCTTGTGTTAGTGCAGTGCTTGTCAGCAGCCAGATTGCAGGTCTTACACCTAGTGTAAAGACCTGTTGTGTTGCAACACCAAGTTATAGGGCATCATCTGTGAAAGTATATGTAGGTTGTTGCAATAGAAAATAAAAGGAAACAATACTCTATCTATCTATGGACCCAGTCCAATTTACAGACCAATTCCAATTGCCTCTCCAGCTATAAAGTATAGACCTGTTGTGCTGCAACATTGACTGAATATGACATAATCAAATATTTATCTGTGTCATTTATACATAAGCTGCAACAGACCTTGTCAATGTCCCTGTCCTGCCCCTATCCCTATTGATCATCACTGGCTATCAGCCATGAAAACCCATAGCCATAGCCATAGCCATAGCCATAGCCATAGCCAGGCATACCCATTAGCAAAGCTTATGTAGGTGCATTGTACTAACATTGATCACTACTCATATATGTCCCTGTCCATGAACCCAGGAACTCTGCACCTGTGAAAGAGATGATTGTCAGAAAATAAAAGAGAAAATATGGTAATCAACACTGTCAAAGCATTTAAGTGTAGATCCAGAAGAATGATCAACATGATTGTAGAGCCAAAATACCCAGCCTACTTGCAGGCACAATGATACTCATGAATATAGTATCATGATTCAATACAGAAAAAACATAGCCCGAACATTCTGCACAACATGTTATTGTTTAAAAAGATAGTATCAACAGAACTCACAAAGAGATTTGCAAAATGTTAAGGGAGTAAACACCTGTTGTATTGAAATATCAACTAATAGACATGATCACAGTTGTAGATATATGTAGCAACAGAGAATAAAAGGAAACAATGATAGATGTAAGTAGAAGTGAATGAAGAATAGGGACAAAGTTGAATATGATTGATAGTTCTGTTGACAGAACACATACCTGTGATGTTGTAGGGAAGTTGAGGGTTCCTATGTGAGTTGAGGATGAATGAAAGAAAGGAAAAAGAGGGCATGACATTCAGCTGCCAGTGTGCACCAGCACAATGCAGTGTGCACACACAGGAGGAATGTGCACATGCCACTCAGCAGTAGCATGGGTGAGGTGGTGGCCACACTGTTCATACAGCAGCAGTGTGGGCATGTAGGGGGCTGTGTGCTGTTGACACAGCAGTGACACAGGCATGGGGGGTAGGCACAGGAGGATGTACATACCAATTGCCCACATCATCTTCAGTGGACACAGGCAGCAAGCCAGAAACCTGCTGTGCTGTGCTGGTATGGTGGCAGCACTGGTACACATATGGGTGCAGGGTCCTCATACAGCAGAGGTGTGGTTGAGCAGGTGGTGGCCCACTGTTGGTACAGCAGCAGCATATGGGGCAGGTAGACAGCTGCATGCTGTTGACATGGCAGTGATGCAGGCACATGAGTGGGCACAATAAGATATACATACCACAATAGCCTGTGTCATCTTGAGTGGACATGGGCAGGGTGGGCAGGCAAGTTGCCACACTGTGCTGGTACAGCAGTGGTATGGGTGAGGAGGCCATTGCCATGCTGTATTGGAACAGCAGCAGTGTGGGTAGGCAGGTGGTGGCCACTGCAATTGCACAGTGGCAGCATGGGTGGGGCAGTGTGCTGTGGAGACAGTGGTGATGTGGGCATGCAGATGGGAATGGGAGAAAGGACATACCAGTTGCCCATGTCATCTTGAGTGGACATGTGTGGCAAGAAAGCTGCCACGCTGTGCTGGTACAGTGGCAGCACAGGCACATATGCAGGTGCAGGTGGGTAGGTACAGGGTGGCACAGGCCCACATGGCCTTGTGCACTGTGCAGTTGCCAACCAGTACCTTGGCCATGCAGGCAGGTAGGGGACCACATATGGTTGCAGCAGCAGTGTGGGCACATGGGTGGGCACAGGAGGATGGACATGCCAATTGCCCATGTCCTCTTGGGTGGACATGGGCAGTGAACCAGCAAGCTGCTGCACTGTGCTGGTACAGTGGCAGCATGTGAGGGAGGGAGTCATAGTCTGTGGGGAGAGTAAATGAGTCAGCTCCTGCTTTTGTTATAATAAAAAAGATAAGCAGCCTGCCTATGCAGCACATGGTGGTAGTGATGGCCACTACATGCAGCATAGGGGTCTGGGCTCAGGTGTGGTGACAATATTCAACAGCCAGCACATGCAGCATGTGGCAGTGGGGAGCAGCCAGTGCATGCAGTGTGGGGGTGAAGGCTAAGGTGTGATCAGCCAGCCTATGCAGCACATGGTGGTGGTGGGCAGCTAACACATGCAGTATAGGGGCTCAGGTGCCATGGCCATAGTGAGTAGCCAGTGCATGCAGCATGAGTGGTTGTAAAAAAGCTAGGATGTGCACCACACTGGCATGCTGCACCACACTGGCATGCACATGCTGCATTGCTGCATGTGGTACACCACACCAGGGGATGACTTTCTTGTAGTGCCAATGCCTCAACCACATGTCAACCTCCTCACACCCCATTTTTCCCTAATATTGGACCACTTACCAATCATAGTCCCATTATTATAGAGATATAGAGATAGTGAAACTGTGAGTGACCATACAATCTCTACTAGGAAGTGATAGATTATCATGATGTGACTGATGAGTTGAACCATCCAGCTGATGCCTCAGTCATTCCATCCTGTTGACCTTAATCTGTCACCATTGAAAGATGCCACCATTCTTGTCATCTTAAAAGTGGAAAGTTGTAGTCAAAAGGTAAGAATGCTTTCATCTTGCTGTCTGCACACCTATCATGTCAGGGACTTTTGTCCAATGCCCTTTTGCAACTGCTCCACTTGGGGACACACCCATGAAGAGTTCCATCTCTGTGTCAGCTCAATCTCAGAAAGAAATGGCACAAGATATGGCCAGCAAAGCATGGTGGGAACTTCAAGAACACTTCTGATTTGCCAATACCAACACATTTCTAGAGGAGATCCTGCCACTTGAAAGCAACTGTATTGAGGTGATATACAACCAGATTGTCACATGTGGCAAGTACAAGAGCTGCAGGGCAGGTAAGTACAAGGCCAACAGGGAGGAACACAAGGGACTATGGTGGAATGCCCCCAAGAAGAAGAAAGAAAGTGGTCTTTAAGCACTGTTTGTCAATGCTGCCAATGCTAGCTATCACCAAAGTCTGCAACATGAAGAATATGCCTTGGACCTCTCATATTAGCTGCATGTGGCTTAATGCAAGTGGCATGCCTCCCAAATCACTTCATGAAGATATGTCAGCCATTCATCCCAACCTCATATGCGCCCTGAAGGACACCACTCACAATAATAGTATCAACTTGGTGGCAAATTTCCAGCTTGATCCTCCACCGGCTGTTGCTAAGCTAGCTATTGTCTTCAGACATGGTGGCACTGAGTGAATACACTCATCAAAGTCAAATCTGAGAACATGCAGAAAGAGTTTTCTGATGCCTTCCATCAGTTGCTTAACTACATGCAACAGATGCTGAAAGAACAAATTAATCACCATTTCACCCTCAGCTTGGCATTTTGTGGAACAGACATGTCTATGTTGCTCTGTGATAGATCTGGACTGCTCAGAATGTTCAAGCTGTTCAATATACACCAGGCTGGCATGCAACCTCCCAGGATGTCCACATGCTGAAATAGTCTCTATAACACCCAAAAAAAATCATCAGAGTCATTGCAAGTCTCACACTCCTCAAGCCCAAACTCATTGGATGGGATCCAACAATGTGGCTGTACCATCTGTCATTCTCCCTTACTATTACAAGTTTGATACTAGTGACCATGCAGGCTCGCTGTATAATATGCAATGGGTGATCAAGTTACCTGGTCCTGACAGCAAATCACACAAGATGTTCCTCACACTTCATGCTCTAAGTTTGATGAGGGTGGATGTGATGTGTGGCAGAGCTACAATTGTTTGGGCAGCCATCAGACTTGATGAAGGTAAACCAGACTACACCAAGGCAAGCATCAATCAATCATCCTTAATTGCTGCATTGCTCAGTTACTGACATCCTTATTTCACAGATCTACATTCTCAAGCAATGTTGGCATCCTACCACATCATCTTTAGAGGGAGAGTTCTATCATCAGTGACAAGACACATTGTTTGTTGGAAAACTTTACTTGTTTGAGGAGGTGAATGTTGGTGGGAATGTTGACAATACACTGTTGTCCATCCATCACAGTGTCCAGCCCATGGAGACAGTGCAGGATTCTGGTGTCAAGGGTAATCCAAAGAAAAGGCTTCATGATGAGATAACAGAGGCCCACCTCCACAACAATTCCATGGATGATGACCCCATCATAATGGAGGGCAGGTCAGACACTCTGATTGCATGCACTCTGACCCGATTGGTGATGGAGCCCTATGGCTGGTTAATTAGGACATCCCAGAGCTTCTACATGTGCTGAAGCATGCAGTCACAGGTCAGTTACTTGTTGATTTCTCCTACACTCTGAGCTTATGTCTTGAATGGATGGCCATTGTGACTTGTATCATCAAGGGGTTCTCCATCAAGACATCAGTGTTGGTAACTAGGGCTGCTGACCATACCTGTACATGTACAGTATACAGCTACCATAATACAGTATCCTGTACTGTACCATCAGGGTTGTGAGGTGGGTCTAAGATGGTACAGTTGCCAGTACGGTAAGATACCCATGCCATACTGTATAGCAATGCCATCAAGCCATATATATGGGCCATATGCTAGTCAGTTTACAGTTTGAACTCAGAAAGCTTAACCATCAGTTCAACTGTAAGATGATCAATCAACATCAGCACTCTGCTGACCTCTTGATAGGTTTGACTCTACATCACCTATTGTAGATCCAAATCAGGAGTCAGACTTTGCATCTCTCCTGTCTTGGATTTGGATATGCCTGCTTCTGTCTGCTTTGTTCATGAAGTGCTGCCATCAAGCTACCATGGTATCATTTCAAATACTCTTACTACTCTTGATGAAGGGCTACCTTTAGCACCATTTCAAATATGAAAACTTGCTTGCCAACCAGCTGTGGAATTTGAAAATACTCAACTGCATAAGAAGGCTGCATTTTTCATTTGCACTAATGATTCATCTTCAAATTTGCCTGTCATGCCTAACTCTTCTAAGCACTTTCTACTAGTCCTACTGAACCAGAATATGTGTGGTACTATGATGCTGATGATAATGTACCCATGGGCCAACCTGGAAGCAGTGAGCTGACCAGCAAGACTACTGATAATGGTGTTTTGTCCCACATTACCCTTTTCCTTTGTGCTTACAACATGTCATATTTAGCACAACAAGTTGGACAAGGGCATTGAAAGAAAACTGAACTGCTAGCTGTATACAAGAACTTATCCAAGCCAAAATTGCTGAAACTGCTCATGAGGCTGCTGAAAAGCATTCATGCAGGCCTCATGTATGTCTTCACCATCCTACAGTTGTGTCTGAAGCTAGTGATGCAGATGATGGGGACTTTGTGGAATCCTCAGGTGACAGTTCTGAAGATGACAAGCAAGAAGCTGTTGTTGATAACATAGAAGTAAGTTTGATACTATTCAAATACTATCTTATCCTAACTTCACATCATAAAGCTAGCTGAGTCACTCCCATCCAAAACCATTCCACTTATGCAGAAAAACAAGTCTTGACATTGGAAAATACCCAAAACAAAAGAGATCCAAGTCTCCTGTAGAAGATACCATCAAAGCAAGTACTTCAAAAAAACCTTGGTGCCCATCAGTCACAATTGAGGAAGTAGAAGATGAGGATGTGCCTTTAACACAAGTATGTACTAGAAACTCTTATCCACATGTCATTTCTCACACAATATGGCATGTACCATCTCCCACCCAACCTTCTCAGCCTGATGTGACTACATCTATGAAACCAAAAAAGGTACAACTGTACTATATGTCTCTCAAATTGTTTCTCACTGCTCTATTTAGTCATCCTCAACATACAATCCCATTTATCTCTTTTATGAACAAGTATCCACTGCTGCTGATGGAAAAACTGCAGATGGCAACAAACATTACAAGTGTTGCCATGGAGCAAGGGAAATTCTGACTGTTACCAAAGCTATGAAATATAGCCTTAATGGTATGTTTATTGTTGTCAGAGAGACTACTACTGATGCACTGGCTAGGGTTGGTTGGGCACCTCAAAAACCACTTTCCTGCTATGTACTGACTGTATGAAGTACTCAAAGCACATCCTGAGCCTCCAACTGCAGAGGAGCTTGACATTGCATCTGGGCACACAAAATTTGATGTGTCTGCAGCTGGGGAATATCGTTCAAAACTAGAAAGGACATTGTTGAATATTATAGAAGCATTACAGCAACAAGCAGCATGTAAGACAGCAGTCAAACATGTCCCTAAAGGGAGACTGGCACACACTCAACTTAGCAATCAAGCAAAGAAGAGGATTTGCCAGCCATAACAAGCTGGAGTATATTCAACTATCTAACAAAGACTATACACTACAGCTATAAGCACATGGACCAGTGCAGTAACTATAGGGCAGGTCTATGAAGACAATACCCACAGTGTCAGACCGCTATTATCTTCCCTATTTTTCTCTTCATTTTCTCATATCTCTATCACCATAGATCTTACAATTGCTCCTGATCTATCAAAGCAATTCCCACAGTCATACATTCCTCTCGTTCATCTTTATTGGCCGATGATGCATATGTCATCTGATCTCTGATCAGCCTGTTCTATCTTTAGCTATGATCCTTTTTCTCACTCTTACTGCAGATGCTCACCAATCCTTCTCACACCTGCTGTGGAGTATCACCAATCACTCTCACAGTTACTGCAGAGACTCAGTCAGCACTTATGCATCCCCTCTATTATTAGGTATGATGTCATTACTGTACTTTCTTATTCTCTGGCCCTATACTGTACTGCATGGTCTGTGCACACTCTAGGGTACTATATATACATAGGACTCCTAGTGGTTTATTCCCCAGTTCTGATCATCTGGGATATCCGCTAAGTACAGTAATGTCTTTCCTTTCTAGTCTTACTTAGCTGATTATATATCTGGGATATCTGCTACTTGAAGCACAATCATCCTTTCTTGTTTTTAGTCTTCCTCAGTTGTTTGGCTTCAACATTGCATTGGCCTCACACACAGTAAGTATGATATCATGTGCAGCATGGGCACATCCAGAAGAAAAGGAGTGTAAGTAGATAAAGATATGATATGATCGAATAAGATGAAGAAATAAGATGATCATATCTAATCTAATCAAAGGAAAACATAAATGAAAATGAAAATAAATAAAGAAGTAAATGCACCAAATCATGGTGCCTGACACAGTGCAAGTGACAGTAAGTAGTCAAATATCATCATATGTTCAGCTATGGTCTCACCAAGTACATAGGGTCAATTCATCCAGGAAGAATTCAATGAACTCATTGCAGAATGGATCATTGCATGTGACCAACCATTTGATGAGGTAGACAAACATCCATTCTGTAAAGTGCTCCAGTATGCACATCGTCCTTCATCCAAGCCCCTTTGCATTCCCCACCACACTGCAATACAAATGAGAATAATGAAGATGGGAGAAGATACCATTGATAGTATCAAAAATATGTTTTTGGTATGCTATATAATCTTTCTGATTCATCAATGCCAACATCCATGATAGGAACTTGAATCAAAAGTTAGTATCTCATTTGATGCCTGGACTTCCAGCAATCAATATGCTTTCCTTGCCATTGTTGCACATTATATCACAAATGATGGACACCTTGGTGAGTGGACAAAGCCAGTGACAAATATGTTGTACTTATGTTTCTTCTCAACAGAGGAACTACTTATTGATTTCTGAGAACTTGTTGGAGAGCACTGATGAGGACAGACCATGTGTGAGAGGAGGATACAACTTGTTCCTTATTCTATTATGATCATACTACTATCTACTTATAGTAACTGTATGGTGCACAGACCAAGTATGATAAGGATGAGGATGTGTGTGTTTGTATCCATATGTAAATGTATGTGTGTGTAGTACTTATGGACAAGAAAGGAAGGAAATGCATAGTCAGCATCATATGAGTGTCAACAAGCATTTGGGGAAAAACATGGCAGAAATGGTTTGGCAGACCTTAGAAATCTATGGTCTCCTTGGACAGGTCATTGCTTTTGTCATGGATAATGCCACAAACAATGACTTGTTTGTTGACAGCACTGATGCTCAGTGTGAAGCAGCAGGGATCGAGTTCTCAGCAAAACATGCACATCTTTGATGCATGCCCCACACCTGTCACCTGGCAGCACTGAAAGTAAGGAAAAGTCTGATCTTATTATGAGATACCCAGATCTGAATGGACTATATTGTACAGCTTCTGGAGGGCATTGGCACAATCTCAAAGTCAGACAGTAGGAAGGCTACTAGTCAAAGTGGAAATTATCAAGATGCAGTCACAGCACCTGTTTCTTGTGAACATGATGCTGCTGTAGTAGATGCAGACAAAGAGACCAATGAGGCAATAGCAGAGGTATCACCATCAATTGATAAGGTATCACAAACTTTCAACTCTAAGTAGCATAATAGCCTGATATATCTCACTAAATAGCTTCGAAAGATTGTTCATACAATATGGTCAGGTCTACAGTGATGCCAAGCTTGATTAAAGGAGATTGCTATTCATCAAAAACTGAAGGATAGTGACTCCTCTGAATGGGCACTGTTACTCATCCTGGACATTAGAACTCAATGGTCTTCAACTCACCAGATGCTTCATATGTTCCAATCTGTTCCCAACAGTCACTTGTCTTACTATCATGTGCAGGCTGTGCTCTTGATTATTGTGAAGTCATTGACACTTACATAGCATGTAATTGTGAACTGTGTGACTATAAGCTCTCTGAGGATGACTGGGAAGGGATTACTCTTGTCACTGGTTGGCTCATTTCATTTCATTCAGCAATTACCCAGATGTCAGCTACACATCATCCCACACTATCAAGCATGCATGCTATCTTTTGAGGGCTTCAGGAACAGATCACAGATATTCTCATTAGAATTCCACCAACAACTTCATGTGAGCTTGTTCTGGGTCTGACAGATGCCCACCACAAGTTGAGCAACTACTACTACAAGTTTGATGAGTCACCACTATATACATGGGCTGCATGTACATGAAGTTTCTGTTGTTCTGCAAGGGTGAATTTATGTCCTATACTCAGTGCTTGATCCTCACATATCATATGAAGGAATGAAATCTGACTATGCTGATGATGACATCCTTACCAAATATCTGGAGTCTGCAAAAGCTTCACTTCACACCTACTTCCATGAAAAATATGCAGGAAAACATGTTGCCCCACTTGTTCATGATCATCCCCATATTGCAGGCCCCTCTAATACAACTTCACATTCTCATCATGGTAATGAGTCACCACAGAAGGTCAACTTTATGGTCTGATACAAGAAACAACCCAGTGCACAAAGGGATCAGCTTGAGGGGTATCTTATGCTCCCTCATGAAGGTTTCAATACCTGTGACCCCATTAGATGGTGGGTTGGATGTTGTTCTCAATTTCCAGACCTTTTGTCTTTGCTCATGATCTCCTGGCAATTCCAGGTGAGAATTTCATTAACATGCATTTTCACCAATTACTCACTTTGTAACTGCAGGTTCTGCTGTTGCAGTTGAAAGAATCTTCTCTGGTGGGTGTGATACAATCTCATTGCACTGGGCTAGTCTTCATCCAGATACTATCCAGACATTGATGCTTGTCAAGCAGCATTTACATGTTACATGACATGCAATTGATGATCTTTATAGGCAATGAATAGTGATAGTTGTGTTGTGAATATATTATTCAATCTAATCAATTTCGCACCCAAATCTCATATGCCAGAAAAGAAATTGTGGAATACAATGCTTCAGTTTTGTGATGAGCACCTTCAAGACAAACTGCACATTTTGTACATGTTGACATCATACTGATGATGACTCACATCTTCATTCCTCTTTTGCACATACTGAACATACACACACACATATATGAACACTTGTACATACTTTACTATATATACCATAAAGGTACAACATGTACAAATAAGAACTCTCTCAGTTCTCCTCTGCACATGGCCTGTTGTCAACAGTACAAACATCAAGGGCCCAACAAAGAAGCCTGATGCATGCAAAGATCAAACCTAACAGCAAAGCAAGACAAGAAAAGGGCAAGGGAGCATACATGTACCATAATGTATACAGCCATACCTGGATGTTATGGCCATCTTGTACCCCATACCATACTGTCAGAGGCTTTGAAATGGAGGCATACAGTATGGGTGATGGTATGGAGGGTAGCCATACATGTACCATGATGTATACAGCCATAGCTGTATACAGTGTGGTAGGCAGCCCTATTGGCAACATCATAATTTGTCCCAAAGGAGAAAAGGTTATGAAGATGACTGGTTGCCTTATTGATCTGGATTATGCAAAGCAGATGGACTCTTATGTCACACAACAGGACCACAATGCCCAAGTGGATGCAGATGATCTCAATACACTCAAATGTTATTGGGTGAATGGCAAGACACCAATCAAGGAGGCCATTCTCTGTTGGCTGCTGATTCATCACAAGAAGAGGGCTTGTTATTCATTATATCAAAGAAATCATGGAGATCAAGCTGATGCCAAAGGAATCTTGTACCATAAGTTTATGTCAGTGTTGTTCACTGCTCAAGTCTCACCAATGTTCCATTTAGCTTACTTTGAAGACTTGAACTTAGACTCTCAGGTACACTTATACTCTTAATCCATGGAGTTCATCAATGACCAACTTGACTTGTCAACATATAGGTTATTTGATGCCCAGACTTCAGCAAGCATGAACAACAGGACTTCCATCATACTGTGCATATATACTATATCTGAAAGCAGAGCAGAATTCATGAGACTACAGGGGACTCTGCCATTCATGAGCTATGAGGTGCTCACTGGAGAACTCATGATATGTGAAGGCATATCAATATTTCATGATAGAATTCATGACATGGAGTCATTCCTTTGGGTGATCATGTACCTTTGCATGACCTGAAGGGGACATGGAGGTGCTCACCATGACAAACTTTGCACCAAAGTGTATAGTTCAGCCAAACCTTCACTGCTGCACTATAGTATGTATGGTCTATTTGACTCCAGTGACCCAGATTATCTCACCAAAAACAAGCATCACCCCTTCATCAACCCCAAGGAGATGGAGAAATACATGGTTGACCAGTTTCACCCATATTTTGACTCTGTAAACATGATGATCCTGACCTGGTTCCATACCCTCTTTGTGGCATACAAATCCTGTGAATATGATGGAATCCATGATTCAATCATGAATCTCATCAACAAGACAATGCACAGTGTGCAAAAACAGAAGGATAAGGTGTTGAAGATAAAGGTCAAATACCCAACCATGTGCTTATGAGCTAAACTCCCCTGTCTATCTCTCCTAGACAGGAACTAGCCATAGTGCAACTTCACATCATGTTAAAAGCACTTCAGTTAACTAAGACCTGGTAGGTCAGTGGTTAGAGCACCCACCCAGAGTAAGGGAGGTCCTTGGTTCGAACCCAAGCCAAGTCACTATTTTGGCACTGGTGCTTTTCAACATAAGGCAGACCTGGCAATTGAGGAAATGAAAAAGTCAGATGTCAAATGGTGCAGAAAGGACTTTGAAGTTCTCAAGTCGATAGCTGGATATTCTGGTGGTCTGGTGATTATACAGGGTTCAGAGTTGTCTTCAAACTGGAATATATTGCCACAGAAAGTATTGCTGAAGGGTGTGAAGGATTTCAAGCAATTTGGGCAGTGAAAGGCTTCTGGCCAAACTGATCCACCTTCCCCAATGCCAAAGTCCAAGAAAGCATGCACAAACTAACTGGAGATATTCCACAAGTTGAGATGAGGAGGGTTGGTTGGTTAGGAGTAATCAGGACTTTCTAACTATATGGCTCTGTTCCTGCTACTGAACAGTAGCAGACTTGTATTCTTTGCCCCTTCTCATACAGACACATCCAGTATCAACAAGATCTATTTTTTTCCTGTGAGCCATCTGTTCCTGTTGCTATCAACTTCAAAACACTCCACAGCCACTGTGCATGAGGTACAACTGCTTTGGGGTCACAGGACACCCATACTGAGAGAGTAGGTCAGTCAGTGGATGCAGAAGGCACACTGTTATGAGAAACCTGAGTGCTTGGACCAGCTGCAAGAAGGTGCTGTGGATGGGAGAGGTGCTGGATTAAGCAGTCAATACTAATATGAACTTATGGTATGAGGCTCCTTCAGCAATGACTTGATCTTCATAATTTCTCAGATATAACCCATAACAGGATAATCCTTCTTGAGACGAATCAGCAACCAGTGTAGGATGGCCTCACCAATTTGTGTGTCAGCTTCCTCATAAATCTTCTTGAGCATATGGAATTCACATGCATCCACTTGAGCATGGTGATCTGGTTGTATAACATGAGAGTCAGTCTGCTTTGCATAGTCCAGATTTATAAGGTGACTGGTTGTCTTCTCAACATTGTGGCCATCAAGGCATATCATGATGTTACCAACACTGATGCTTCAATGGAGAACTCCTTGATAGTACAGGTCACAATGGCCTTCCATGCAAGACATAAGTGTCAGAATGTAGCAAATATCAACAAGTAACTCACATTTCACTGCATCCCAGAGCACATGCAGAAGCTCCAGAATGTTCTTGAAGAACTCAATAGATGAATAATGATGTTCTATTGCTATACAAGTGGGTGTACAAGGGATTGAATAATTTGAAGTGCTGTCTGTGACTATGAGTTGGGTGTCATTGTACATGATCCTTGTGTGGAAGTAGGCCTCCATTGCTTTGTTGTGAAGCCCTTTCCTTGTATCTTTCTTGAAATCAGAATCCCATGGAGTCTGCATGGGCTCAATCCCATGATGGATAGACAACATTGTGATTAATTGTCAATGTTGCCACTACAGAATCCATGGTCTAATTTAGCACAACTTTCCAGGCTACCCCTCACCATTCAAACCAGCCTGAGCACAAAAATTATGCTCTATTCCTCTCATGATTGTTTGGAGCAACATATTGTGATACTAAACACATAGTATGCAGTCAAATCTTTATTTCTCTCTGGTCCAAGACAGTGTTTGCTTACTTTCTACTGATCTTTGTTCTAGGTTTAGTAGACCTAGAATGGTGGACTTGTAGATTTATACATGGGAATTGGAGTGAGGCTAAGCCTTGCTAGTCTCCTTACACCAGCAACTATCATAAACCACTGCTTTACCATGTAGATTGAAAATCCTAGGGGAAAAAGGCTGTCACAATGTGTTGAATATAATCACAGACCATCCCTGAGGGGATATCCACAATGTCTGTGCTGAAGACCGGAGTGGCTGGGCCACCATATGCTACCAATCTTCTCCTCAAACAATTAATGTTTTCCAACATATTGTGACACTCCTCCTGGAATGTAGGACTTGCCCTATGAGGGAGACCTTATGGGATGCTGATGGAGGCAAATCTATGAAATATGGATGCCAGTGATCAAAATAATCAAAGGTAATCAATGCTTGCCTTCTGAGTCTGGATATTTGTTGAGTTCAATGGCCACTCAATCAGTCATGGAGTCATGGCTCTACCACACATAACATCTGCTCTCATCAAATCCAGAGCACAAACTCTTGGAGGCTTCTCACATGACTGGCCATCACAACTAAGCAAAATCAAGGTGAGGCTGCAGTCTTGGAGGCAGCCTTGATCTACACTCATGCCTGCATGGCAACTTGACCTCATTGTCAACAATAGTCCTCAGCATACATCAGAGACTGCCACAATACCAAGCTTGTACTCTATTATGTAGATACACAAGGTCTGATGTATAAGGACCAACCTCACATCAAGCAGCCCCTGAACATTTCTGAATTGATACTACTACTACTCTTCCATTTCATCCCTGTCCAAGTCGTGCAAGTATTTGTAGTTTTCCACCACCACCCAATCCATGTTGAACATTTGTATGTCATCACCATACTATTACCATACCTACACTACTTTTCATTTAGCATTATCTTCTTTACACATACTTACATACAAATGACACTATCCCACTTCTTCACAACCCCATTGGGTTCTCTTTCTACTCTCACACCACTTATACTCTGGACAATGCACATCCCACTCACTTATGGGCATCCTTGTACTGCAGTTTATATGCTCTGCCCTAACTCTCTCTTTCCCTACTATATAAGATGTGCTCCATACTCTACTTCTCCTCAGACATTGTCTTACAACACTGACATCTCTCTTATACATTGTGGCACTATCTTACTGCCCACACCTCACTTACTCTGCTGCAGTTATGCTGCCATCATTTACCCCATGTGGGGAATATACTATCCCACTGCTGTTGCTCCTTCTCACTTGTGTTGCCTGCCATAACCTGTGTGAACAATCCAGATGCAAGATCTTAATTGCCTGCTCCACTGCCACAAGCCATACACTCTCTGGCTGACTCACCCACACCACTCATCTTCAATCACTACCACCTCCTGCTCTTCCACCAACACTGCACAGGACACCACCTTGTCATATTTTTTGATCTTATACTTGACCTCACAGCCATTATCCACTGCCCACTGTGTGAACTGTGACACCAGGTGCAGCACGTCTACCTCTTTCTCCACAATCCATTCAAGCATGGACATCACCCCAAGCTTGTGTAGCACACCACACACTATGTCCAGGTCACCTTTGGCATCGAGGAACAGTGCCCCAAGCAAACTTTCCACCATGTCACTGAGGAACTTTTGCACCTGCAACCATGTCAGTGCTGCCCACAGGAACATATCACTCTCCAGTGCACACTCAATGGCATTGCCATGCTACTGCCACCACCCAAATGCAATGTGCTGGTCATCAAGAAGCTGCAGACTGGAGTGCAGCAGGCACTGCCACAGATATATGCACTGGCTACTCATCTTGAGCATCACTTGCCAGCAGTGGATACCCCACTCTGGCATCTCTGTCATATGCTCCACCAACAAGTGGAGGCATATCAGTGTGAGGAAGTGCCCATTTACCATTGCTGACTTGTGCAGATTCATGTGGCCAGGGCTGTACTGTTTCCCTGGGGCTTGATACAAGTAGTCGGTGACGATCATGTCCAGGATGCAGTCACCTAAAAACTCCATGTGCTTGTATAAGACAGTCCCAAGGTCATACATGTAGCTAAAATGTGTCAGTGCTTCAACCAGTAACACCTTGTGATTGAATGTGTACCCCAGGATCTGCTCCACTGTTGAAAGTTGCCCAGGAAGCTGCTCGAGTTCAGGCACTTGTGACAGGCACTGCATGATGCATTCAGGCAATGGCCTCCACTGCAAGCTGAGGCCAAAGACATTGGCACATTCTACAGCTAGCATGAATCTGCCATGGATGTATGAGGTGCCAATGAGTGATTTGACCATGTCTGCCAGGACCTTTGTAGAGAATATATCTTGCTTCTCCTTCTGTTTGCCACTCTTTGTCTTGTCCCCCTCAGCCTTTGGCTCTGGCAGAGGCTGTGGTGGGCCTATGACAGGTTTGTTATTCCATGGGAACCACTGCAGAACAAGAACCTGTCACATATGATCCAGAGATACAGCTTCTTGGAGACTGCAGCCTTTGCGAGCTGTGCATTCACACAGCGTGGTCCTTCCATCTTGCAAGGTAGCCTTCATGCCAAAGCAGGAATTTGGTGAGTAGGGTGATGGTTGTGATATACTTGAGCACAGTGTCACCAAGAGTCTCCAACTGCTGGTAGTTAAATCTTTCCAGGGAGATGGGTGCTATCATGGCTGTCATGAGAAGCTCAAGCAGGACCTCAACAAGCAGGATCTGCACAAAGGGCATGTCACGCATGGCACATGCTGTCATTGCCATCTCCATATAGCACAACACCAATGGTATCCACATGCTATATCTGATCTCTTGTGCAGAGACAAGAGTGATGAGGGTGCGATCACAGAGGAGCAGCTTCAACTGCTTTTTGGGTGCTGCAGTCCTTTCTTCTTCCAGATTCAGGGGCAGGAGGGGGAGTAAGAAGTTCATCCACATAGGAAAAGGTTTGACCACAATAAGCAGATACATGATGTCAAGCTCCTTGCCATTGGGTGCATGCAGGCACTGGAGCTCTGTGGTCTCCTCATCTGACACTGGTGTTGACTTCCACCAAATGAAGCAGTATGGCTTCTTGAACTGCTGCATCAGGCTGACCATAGTAATATCCATGGTCTGCCCAAATTGCACCTTGAACCACAGCATGGGGGCAAATAGTGCCTGCTGGCCTGTAAAGTGGTTGTGGCTGGTCTCTGCATCATGCAGCACATGACACTTGTCCCATGGCACAGATGGCCAGTGTAGCTGGCAGGAACATATACACAAAGTCCATGTCTATCCAAGACATGCAGTTGCTGTAGATTGGCCAGAGCATCCTGCACATGAATTCACATGCATGATGAAGCAGGTCATCAGTGATAGACAAAGGCACAGGATCAGATGCTACCTGGACATGGAAGGAGCCATGGTCACACATGTGGAGTGTCAGCATCTCATCATTGTGTAGAGCACTGAGCTTGACATGAGTCAGAAGATGAAGGGATGGCATGCCATCCACTGATAGCCAGGTTGACCACCACTCCTGAGCCTCACCCTCATCTGGAAGCCAAGGGTCCATCTGGCTCATCACACACACAGTATTGAAATTTCAAACCAATGCATGTACTACTTACTATTTCCTTTTTAGGCAACTTGGCAGAAGCTGATGCACATGCAAACTTTCATCTCCTCTCCACAGAAAAACATATGATATCTACCTACTTTTTTGATCACTTGGCTACTATACAGTTCCAAGCCACAGGTAGTTTATCTAGCCTGTTTATGATACCTCACCTTTTTTCCCCTTAGTCCTTGTGTTGTTTTCGAGACTGAGGTGAGATCTTACTTTACACTTCTTTAACTTACTTACTGACTGGTATCAGTGCTTTTGTCCTTGATCTTAGGTATTAAATATAGTCCTCGTGTTGTTTTCAAGACTGAGTGCTTTTGGCCTTGATCTTAGGACACTTTTTTTGGTGTTTCTTGTGCAGAAGAACACCTGTTTATATAACCCTTGTTATTGCAAAAGGTTATGGGCCCTGCCCCTGCTTAAAAACAAACAAAACTTTGTCATATTTGCAAACACTGTTACATCAAAATGTCATCTCCACATTCTAATACCCCCAGTGACTCACTCCCCTCATCTGTCCCAAAACTCAACCCTACCAGCTCCAATTGGGCCATTTTCTTGATATGTTTCAAAGAAGCTTTGTCTGCATGCAACCATTGGGGCCATTTCAATGGCACCACTCCAAGGCCAACTGTCAGTTCTTCCCTGACCCCAGATGAAACCACAGCTCTTGCAGCATGAGAAAAGGAAGAGAGGGTTGCCCATTACATGTTGAGTCAAAAGCTTCCTGACTCGGTGGTTGTCTGTGTACAAAAGCTTGACACAGTTGCAGAGAAGTGGAAGGCAATCTCAGAAGAGTACATGCAGAAGGGGTTATTCACCTGTACTGAACTGCAGAACTCCTTCATGTCATCTCACTGCCCACTTGGTGCTGATGTCCAGGGATTCCTAATTGACCTCAGAACCAAGCACAAAGAGCCTGTCTCTTGCAGTGTCGACACCTGCAATTCAGACTATCACACAACAATCTTGAATGCAATCCCAAAGTGGTTAAAACATTTTGCCTCAGGAGTTCATGGTTCCATTGTCACACCAAATCCCTCATATGAAATGGAGCCCAAGACTTTGGCCTGCCTCATCAGTGAAGAATATGAACATTCTGTCAGCAATAACATTGGCCCCCGAGAAAATAAAACCTACCAGCGCCATGACAGAAGAGACAACAGTGATGTTGCCCTAGCATCTACCCAGGCTACAACTCAAAGGCCACGCACCCCTGGTGTGTGCTGGTCCTGTGGCAAAGCTGGGCACATGCATTCTCAATGCCCAAAGTCATGAAGGCCACCTGCCACAAGGAGTCAGCAAGCAGATGCAGTTCAAACCAGTGGAACAGTTAACTCAGCTGAACCTGATGACAACAAAGGAGACAGCATTTGGGCTGTCACCAAGGCAGATGAAATTTTCAGTCTAGTGGATGAGATTGATGTTAGTATGGGTGCCTCTCTCATTGAGGAACCAACCAGCAACAAGTTTGATGACTTACCTGGCCTAGTCAATGTGTCTGACAACAGCAACAATGAAGAGGCTATGGAAAACAAAGAGGTTCATGTCAAGGCCTCTGAAGATGATGAAGTCACTTACTGTTGGCTCAATGAAGTGCTCCATATGCCATGTAAAGTCAACACAGTGCAGTTGCATACTGGTAATGCAGCTGGGACTGAGGCAGCCAGAGCCATGGTCATGGAGGTCACCTCATTGGTTGAAGAGTCATGCATTGCAGAGCAAGATGTTGCTGCTGCTGTCAATGGGGCCAGAACAATTGCTGGTACCCATGTTGAGCTATATGACTCTGGTTCAACCTGTCACATTTCACCATACCATGAAGACTTTGCCAATTTCAAAGACTTACCTGCTCACCCATTTAAGACAGCCAACAACCAGCATTTCAATGCTATTGGCTGTGGTGACTTGATGGTAGAAGTCCCAAATGGCACCACGGCCACTTAAATGGTCTTGCATGGTGCCCTTTATGCACCTACCATCAGATATACCCTCATTTCTGTTGGGAAGCTAGATCAAGCTGGTTATCAAGCCATCTTTGCTGAAGGGCAACTAGTGCTCACCAACCTTGATGATATTCACATTGGAGCCATTCCATGCTTGGACAGAGGCCTATATTGTGTTGCTTGTTTCTCGTTGAAGGTTTTCTGTCTGTACAAGATGCCAATGAAGTTGCTGCCATCGATAAAATGACACTCTCAGAGCTTCATCACTGTATGGGTCATATCTTGCCTGTCATTGCAAAGACATTAGTTTCAAAGGGTCTGGTCACCAGTATTGCTTTAAAGGACTCACCTGAGCCCTTGGATACCTGCCCCTCTTGTGTATATGTGATGGCAATGTGTCAGCCAGTCCCTCAAGTCTGGCAGGGGGAGTGTGCAACTGCATATGGCAGAGAGGTCACAGTGATGTGTGGGGACCATCACCTGTTGCTACCCTCTGTGGTCATCACTTCTACACATCCTTCATGGATGATTACAGTCACAAGACCATGTTATACCTGCTCAAACAAAAAAGTGAAGTCTTTTTGGCTTACCAGCAGTATGAAGCTTGGTGCAAGACCCAGTGCAGTGTAACAACCATTAAAGTTCTTCACTCAGACCATGGTGGCAAATACCTGTCCAATGTATTTGTCAATCATCTAAAGGCCACCAGTACAGTCCAGAAGCTCACTGTACATGACATGCCACAGCAGAACAGTGTGGCTGAGCACAAAAACCAGACACTTGTTGAATGCATCTGTGCTCTGCTGCATGTGAGCAACTTACCACAATTCCTGTGGGGAGAGGCAATCCATCACATCAGCTGGCTCATGAATCATACCTCCATGTGTGCTCTTGTTGACAAAATGCCATATGAAGTCACTACCAGGCACAAACCTGACTTGTCTGCTGTCCAGGAATGGGGTATGCCAGTCTGGGTTCATGATGCCTCTGGATCCAAGCTGGACCCTAGAGCAAAAGAGGGCTGCTGGATCAGTCTTGATGAGTCTCCAAAGGAGCTTGTGTGTTCTGGCCTGCATGCCAGACCATCACAGTGGAGTGGAACCTATATTTTGCACACCTCACATCTGTAAGATGGTAGTTGAACATATCCCTGATGGGAGACTAGTGCAGACTAAACTGAGGATCACTCCAAAGAATAGGATTTGCCAGCCATAACAAGCTGGAGTATATTCAGCTATCTACAGAGAACCTATATACTACAGCTATAAGTGCATGGACCAGTGCAGTAACTATAGGGCAGGTCTATGAAGACAATACCTGCTACTCTATATGACATCATGTGCAGCATGGGCACACCTAGAGTCAGAAGCACAAAGCAACAGTAAGTAGATAAAGATAAGATCAGATCAGATAGACTGAAAGGAAAGATGATCTAATCTTATCTAATCAAAGGAAAACAGAAAAGAAAAGTAAAATGAAATAAAAGAGTAAATGCTCCAATAACAAAGCCTGACAATGTCATCATTGCATCCCAATGGTGAAGAGTCAGTTTCTGAACCTGATTTTGATGAAGGGGGATCACCAGCAGCGATTGCCCCTGTTTCTCAGCCATCTGTCACTCCTGCACCTGTGCATGCTCCAGTTGTTCCACCCCCAGAGCCTCTGCAAATGCCTGATGCACCTAAGGTAACTGCAGTGCCTCCTGCACAGGTAACTGCAAGCTCCAGTTGTCCATGCCATGAACATGTACCCTCCCGGGTTGTTCATGATGTCCTTGCAGGCCACAGAGATGGATATGTGATCCCTGGCACCTTGCTGAGGGACATGCAACATCTTTGGACACTTTGGCATGAAGGGGAGCAACAGGCCAACAATGAATGTGACCCCACCAAAGTCGAAACTGCAGTAGCAGCTCAGGGTACAGACAATGACCTATTTGAGTATGCACTTGCAGCGGAGATCAGCAAAGCCAAAGCACTTGAGCCATGAACACTCACCAAGGCCAAGAAATGTGCCAATTGGCCTTTGTGGGAGATGGTGATTTTGGAGGAGCTTGACACCCTCCACATGGCTGGAACTTGGGTTTTCAAGTGCACACTGTTGAACACAAATATTGTCAGCTCTAAGTGGGTCTTCAAGGCTAAAAATGATGCCACAGGCAACGTCATGCAATACAAAGCTAGGTTAGTAGCACAGGGCTTCAGCCAAGTACCTGGGGTCAATTATTTCAACACACACACACCTGTTGCAAAACTCCAGTCTGTTCACATTGTCCTTGCCATCACAAATTGCCTGGACATGGAACTTCATCAGGTCGATATCAAGGGAGCATACTTGAATGGAGAGCTTACTGACAATGAGGTCATCTATATGCACCCACCGCTGGGTTATGCTCCTGTGGGCCTGGGTGATCATGTTCTGTGCCTGAAATGCATGCTGTACAGACTCAAACAGTCAGGACATAGGTGCTACCAAAACCTTACCTCCATCTTCATCAACTCAATGGGATTCTGCCAGTGCAACATCGACAAGGCTGTGTTCTTCAAGTGGGAAGGTGCCAACCTTATGATTGTCATCATCCATGTTGATGATTGCACCATTGCCATGACTTCCTTGCATCTAGTCAATGCATTGAAGATTGGCCTGTGCATGCACATCAAGGTGACAGATCTGGGAGAACTGCATTGGCTTCTCAGCATAGAAGTCAAGCAAGATCGCACTCACCATCTTTGCACCTGTCCCAGCACTCCTATATCGCAGCTGTACTCTGCTGTTTCAATCTTGAAGATGCCCACATGGTTTCAATCCTGATGGACATGCAGGTCCACTACTCCAGTGCCCAATCACCACAAATGACCACTGAAATTGCCAAGATGTGCAATGTGCCTTACTGTGATGGAGTCAGATCCCTGATGTATCTGGCACTTGCCATGTGCCCAGACATCTCATTTGCTGTTGCTGTCATATCATGCTTTAATGCAAATCTGGGTCATGCACACTGGGAGGCTGTAAAGTGGGTGATGAGATACCTGAAGGGCACCACAGAGTTGTGGTTGACTTACAGTGTTTTCAAGGGTGGTGAGCATCTTTTGGGCTACACTGATGCTGATGGCAGCATGGCTGAAGACTGCCATGCCATCTCAGGCTATGCATTTCTTGTTGATGGTGGTGCAGTGTTGTGGAGCTCTAAAAAACAAGAGGTCATGTTGTTGTTGACAACCAAGAGTGAATACATCACTGCAGTGCATGCTGTGAAAGAAGGCCTGTGGATCAAATTGCTCATCAGCCAAATTTTCGCACCATTGACTCACCCAATTGATATTCTGTGCAACAATCAGTTGGTGATCGCCCTATCACAGGACCATCAGTACCACATGTGCTTGCAGCACATTGATGTATGTTACCATTTTCTCCATTGGGTCATCAAAAATGGCAGTCTCTGCCTCATATATTGCCTGACCAGCAAAATGGTTGCTGATGCATTGACAAAAGCACTCCCCTCCCCTAAGGTCAAGCACTTCACAATTTGGTTTGGTCTCCATGCCACTTGAGCAGGCATTGTTGATGCCAGTTGTTGGTGTTTCTGGTGTCCTATACCATTTTTTTACTTACTGGTTTCTTGAATTGTCTGGTCTGTTTTTCCTTTTTTATGTCTTTCTGCTATTTTTCTCCCATGTCATGCAATGCTGTACATGTGCCATCTGAGGGGGAGTGTTGAAATCGCAAACCAATGCATATACTACTTACTATTTCCTTTTTAGGCAACTCAGCAGAAGCCAACATGCACACAAACTTTCGTCTCCTCTCTGCAGAAAAACATATGATATCTACCTACTTTTTCAATCACTCCACTACTATACAGTTCCAAGCCACAGGTATTTTATCTAGCCTGTTTGCAATACCTCACCTTTTTTCCCCTCAGTCCTCATGTTGTTTTTGAGAGTGAGTGCTTTTGTCCTTGATCTTAGGATGCTTTTTTTTGGTGTTTCTTGTGCAGAAGAACACCTGTTTATATAACCCTTGTTATTGAAAAACACAGTGCCATGGCATTTCTCAACTTCTTTCAGTAGATTCTGCACCTCCTCTTCCTTCTCCATGCTCATGAGGGGAAGCAGGTTGTCATTCAGCAGCCTGTGTCAGTGCAGCTCACAGTATGTGTCAAAGGCAATGCACTGCTGTGCATGCACCTTCTTGTTATGGACGACAGGGGTTTCAAGCACACACAAGTCCTTGTGTATCATCTTTGGAAGGGTCAGGGTGCAGCCAAAAGGCCTGGAATTACTCAGTACAGTGCCTCCAAAGGTATGCCACTCTGCTGGGTAATCTGGCAGAACAATGTCATATATGGCATAATGCTGGTTCTTGTTAGCAACCACACAAAAGTGGTCAAGATGAGAGATGGCCAAGTTCAGAGTGAGCACAGCACTATGATTCCTTCATGTCAGTGAGAGAGATAGTCCCAGCCTAGGTACATACCCAGTTGATTCAACTCAGTACTTGAGGTAGGGTTCATCATCATTGCCACTGTCATCGATCCCCTGAAGACAGGGATCTCATCAGTGTTCTGAGCCTGCTCAATCACCTTCTGGATGTACCAGTTGGCAGCCCACTCGCCAAGATCCACACATATTTTGTCAGCAGCACAGTGGAAATCTTGAAGACCTCAGTGTGTGTAGGTCTCCTTTTTGCACATGGCCTTGGAGAGCCTCTGGTTCATACAATTGTGTTCCACTCTGTGGGGTAGTGTATTTAGCTTTTCCATCAAACCCTGCATGTAAGGATTGTCCTCAATGGATAGTGACTGAAGCAGCTGGAAGAGAGAGGTGACGTTCAAGGCCAGCAGTGTTCCCAATATGAGGCACTTGGTTTTGCAATAACAAGGTTATATAGACAGGTGTTCTTCTGCACAAGAAACACTAAAAGGTGTCCTAAGAATAAGGACAATGAACACTCAGTCTTGAAAACAACATGAGGACTATATGTAATACCTAAGAACTGTTAGAATGCACAATTGCCAAAATAGTGACTTGGCTTGGGTTCAAACCAAGGACCTCCCTTACTCTGGGTGGGTGCTCTAACCACTGAGCTACCAGGCCTTGTCTAAGTGAAGTGCTATTTGTTGAATATTTCTGTGCATACAATATTCTTCATTTGGCTTACCCCCTCTCCCTACACACATACTACTTACTCTACCAACACATACACATGACACTCAACATCTCACTTCTGACTACTTGCACATCTGAGCATACTCACACCCCACTACCTACTCTGGACAACACGCATCCCTCCCATACATAGTCGTTATTGTATTCCACTTTCTACTCTCTGCTACAACTCTACTGCTACACACTATATAAGATGGACCATTACTGTACAAACTCCTCAGACATCTCACACACAGTCTGAGTGAGTACTCCCTTCATCTTACTCTTCACTACCTCACTACTATCTCCTGCAGCACTCTTACTACACTGTGTCACCCTTACTGCATTCACAGTAACTCTTACTTGCTGCAGACATGCTGTCTGCTCTCTCCCCTTTTGGGGATACATTGTCAATCCTGCTGCTAATCATATTATCATTTGTTGCCTGCCCATGCCTGCATGTACACTATTAGCATGATGTGGAGCTGTCATGACTACTGTAGAGTTGTAACTCTGCTACAAAAGTATTGTAGCTCTGTTATGAATGTTGAAATGCATGATGGTCAGTGCAGCAGTCCTTAAGCCCAGGACACTCCACTCAAGGAGGTCTAAGAGGAGATGGCAGATAGAGCACAGGCAACTGCCCTAGAGGAAAGAGAATACAACACTAGCATTGCTGAAGTAGAGTAAGAGAGTGCAGTAGCTATCTAGTGAGGGAGAAGAGTAGAAAATCAACTGTAGAATAATGTCCCAGACCCTGACTCTAAGTACCTAAGTACACAGTGCACAGACCAGGAGAGATAAGCCCTAAGGTGTGTGCCATAAAGGAGCACACAGTAGACAACCAAAAAGGGAAAAATCAACAACAAAGAGTAGTAGCACATGTACAGGGTTGGGCATTTGACCTTATCTCCAACAAGAATGAGGACAAAAGCACTGATACCAGTCAATAAGTAAGCTAAGGAGGTGCAAAGTAAGATCTCACCTCAGTCTCAAAAACAACACAAGGACTGAGGGGAAAAAGGGCAAGGTATCATAAACAGGCTAGATAAACTACCTGTGGCTTGGAACTGTATAGTAGCAGAGTGATCAAAAAGTAGGTATTTATCATATATTTTCTGCAGAGAGGAGACAAAAGTTTGCATGTGCATCAGCTTCTGCTGAGTTGCCTAAAAAGGAAGTAGTAAGTCATGCATGTGCCAGTTTGCAATTCCAACACTTGGGTCCTGGATAGGTAACATGTTTGAATTCAGGTTGGTGGACAAAGCCAGTGAGCTCTGAGTGGTACTGAAATGGTGTGCAAATGGTACAGTCAAGATTGCATTTGATCTGACTGGTGCAAATAATCAGACATCACACATTGATACAGTCAAAGAGCAGTAAGCATGGGCTTACAAGATGGCCTTCTGCACATTGCCACTGACAATGGGACTTGCAGTCAAACCCAATATCATAGGTCACATGATATCATTGGGATTCAATGGTTGGTGTGTCAGCATGTTGGGCCACATGGGCAGTTTAAATTAAAACTCCTGCATCATTAGGTTGTACAAATGCTTGTCAGTGGCATGGTGTGCCTCATTGAAGATGAGGAGGCTAATGTCATGCCCCATGTTGATAAACCCATGCTGAAAGGCATTCAGCAGGACATCATGTGTGGAGACAATGATCCTATGTGTCTCAAGGACCCTCCTCTACAGGGCATGGTCCATCCACTGGTCAGGTTTGAGTGAGCCAGAGATAATACCAACAGAGACAGGGAGATGTGCCTCAATGACATCACATTGCTGCTCAGTGAGCACAACCATGGGGGTGAGGTGAATAGCACAGGTCATGTGTGGGAGTGGGACTGGAATAGTTCTTATATTCATACAGTGGTACTACTACCTATTTATAGTGGTATCAGTAGTGCATGGACCAGGGAATTATGGACAGTTGGACTGTGTACATGTGTGTGCAAAGATGTGTGTGTGTGTGTACAGTAGATTGCCAAAAGAGGAAGGAGAACATTAGTCAGCATATAATTGTCAACATGAGGAGCCAAGATATTTAGCAACAAGAGATATGAGAAAGGAAGGGGCATGTGGCCACATCTCAAACAACAAATTCTGCCTCAAGCTTCATCCTGAGGATCATGATGTGTGTCTTACCTGCTCCAGTGTCAAGGGCAATGATGATGTTCTTGCACAGGCTCTGATCGAGCATCTCCTGTTGGTAGCCATGGGTCTGATGCATTGGTCAGACAGTAGTAAGTGATGCTGCCTTGGGGGCAAGATCCATGCCCATATCTTCAGTCATGGTATAGTGAGAATGGTTAGGTTGGGCCATGAAAGGAGGGCTGAGCTTTGTCAGGATCATCAAGCCTACAGTGGACATCCATAGCACGAGACCACTGACTCCCGACGTATCCCTGCTCTCCTTTGGAGAGACTGACCGGGAGCTGCCCTGGATCTAAGCCCAAGGGATGAGGAGACTCAGAC
>QLPN01001970.1:0-13017 GCA_003314395.1 Albatrellus ellisii | reverse complement strand
CTATTTCTTGATTAATGCATTCAGTTTCTCTGTCGGATTGTGGGTGATAGGCAGTGGACATTGCTGATGTAATTCCTAATGCTTTCCAGATTTCTTGAGTGACTTTAGAAGCAAATTGGGGTCCTTGGTCAGAGATGATTTTGTCTGGAAGGCTGAAGCGCTTCCATGCATGATCTAAGAATAGTTGCGCAGTTTCTGAGGTGGTGATGGTCTTCTTGCATGGTGTGATAATAATAGCTTTCAAGAATTTGTCGATGATGACGTTGATTGAGTCATATCTGTTTATTTCTGGAAGGTCAGTTATGAAGTCAGTGGTGACGTGTTGCCAAGGTTCGTGGGGCGTTTCGGTGGGAATGAGCAGAGCTTTGATGGGGTGAGTGTTGTTTTTTGTAGATTGACATGTAGCACATCCTTCTACGTATGCTTTGACGAATAAGGACATTCCTGGCCACCAATAGTCTCTTTGAATAAGTTCATATGTTTTCCATCTTCCTGGGTGTCTGGCCAGGGTTGAATCGTGGTGAATACGTACAACTTCTTTTCAAAGTTCCTTGTTGTCCGGGATATAGATCTTTCCACAGAAAAGAAGAAGTTCGTCTTCGTAGTTCCATTCTTGGATGCCTTGTGTTAATTTCCAAGGTCCAAGGTTCTTGATTTTCTGGAATGTTTCTTTGGAAAGTGTGTCAGTTTTCAGTTATTCGATAATTTGTTGTCTAATATTTCTTGATCGAGTGGGTGTCAGGTGTCTTCCTGTAGCGTTTATTCAAAATACTTTTGGATTTAGTACCGTGATGTCGGAATTATCCGAAATTACCCCCTCCTCATGGTCTGGCCTCCTGGTCAGATGATTGGCTTTATTGAGGGTTCCTGGGTGGTGGGAAATCGAAAAGTTAAAGCAAGAGAGAAATAAGCTCCAACAAGCTTGATGTCGGTTAAGTTGTTTTGCTGTGGAGAAATATTCAAGGTTCTTGTGATCAGACCAAATATTGATGGGGTGAGGGCTCCCTTCAAGGTAATGGTGCCAGGTTTCCAAGGCATGAATGATGGCAAGAAGTTCTTTGTCATAAATGACATAATTTCATTCTGGCAGTGTCATTTGTTTGGATAGATATGTGACCGGGTGCCAGTGGGAGTTGGGACCTTGTTGGGATAATATGGCTCCATAGTTGAAATCCGAGGCATTGGTTTCGAGTTTGAAAGGGGCATCAAAATCAGGTATTAACAGAATTGGGGTGGTTGTGAATGCCATTTTCAACTGTTCAAATGCTGTTTGTCAGAGATCTGTCCATTCCCATGGTTGATCTTTACATGTTAATTCTGTGAGTGGTTTGGTCATTTTGGTGAAATCTTTGATGAAACATCGATAGAAATTTCCAAACCCTAAAAATGATTGGACATCTTTAACCTTTTTTGGAATGGGCCAGTTGGTAATTGCCAATAACTTTGTGGGGTCCATGTGAACTTGATCATGGGAGATGATCATACTGAGGTATTTGATTGATGCTTTCTCGAAGAAGCATTTTTCTGGTTTCAAGAATAGGTCTTCATCGATAAGACATTGGAGTACTTGGTGGATTAATTTCCAATGTTCTGATAGATCATTCGAAAAGATGAGGATATCATCCATGTAAATGACGACATGACTGGCGGTGATAAGATTGTCGAAGAGGGCATTCATCATTGATTGAAATGTAGCTGGGGAATTTTGGAGACCAAAGAACATTACAGTAGGTTCCCATAGTTTTCCATCAGCTATAAATGTGGCTTTGTGTTCATCTCTGTCCTTAATGCGTACGTTGTTGTATCCCCATCTGAGATCGAGTTTGGTAAATATAGTAGCCCCTTTGAGTTTATCGATGAGTTCTGGAATAAGTGGTAGGGGGTATTTATTAGCAATGGTTCTTTTGTTTAATCTCTGATAATCTTGACAGGGACATAATTTGCTGTCCTTTTTTCCTACAAAGAAAAATGGAGCCGCCCATGGAGAGTTTGATGGGCGAATGTATCCTTTTTTGCTATTTTCGGAGATGAATGTATGAAGGGCTTCTCGTTGTTTGTTAT
Organism: Albatrellus ellisii; assembly: GCA_003314395.1. Classification (NCBI taxonomy): domain Eukaryota; kingdom Fungi; phylum Basidiomycota; class Agaricomycetes; order Russulales; family Albatrellaceae; genus Albatrellus; species Albatrellus ellisii. The sequence continues at coordinate 10,956 of QLPN01001970.1, read as the reverse complement.
CGATGGGATACACTTTTCCAGCATATGGCTCTATTCCTGGTTTTAGATCTATGGTGTGATCCCATGATCATCATTTGGGTAGTCGGGTAGAAGCTTCTTCATTGAAAACTTTCCCTAGATCATGATAATGGATTGGGACTAGTTCCATTCCTTGTCCATCATGTTGATTATTCATGGCTATTTGTGTGGATAGGGTGGTGTGAAAAAGATCCAGTCCATCGGTCATCCATTGATCTTCTATGTGGATTAGATCTTCATCTTCAGAAAATGACGGGGTGGTAATAGGATTTTGTCAGCATTCTGATGGACAGTGTGAGAATGATACCGTATCCTTGGTCCAATCTATATTGGGGTTATGTTGTCGTAACCAGTCGGTTCCTAAGATGATATCTTCTTTTCCTAGGTCAGTGATATAGAATTGATTTGTTTCTATATGGGGTTTTACGTTTGCTTTCTTGATTTCTAGGGTGATGTGACAGGTATGTGTGATATCTCCACTGATGTGTTTTGTTCTGTCAATATTTTTCACTGGTATATGACATTCAAGTTTCTGGGTTGGCAGATGATGTAATTGTATGAAATCTTGGTGGATTAAGATTCTGGTTGCTCCACTATCAATTAACGCTTTGGTGGCAACTTTCTGATTTTTTATGGAGATTTCGACAGGAATGTGAATGGATGGAGAACCATTGTATTTTGAGAACAATATGTACAGTTCATTGTCTGAATTTGAGTTCCTGCTCGCAATGTCCAATTTGTAATCAGTTACTCCTTTGTCCATTGCTGACTTAGGAGTCTTTAAAAATTCTGAGTGATTTTGAAGAGATCTTGCATTTCCGCTTTGTCTTTGTCAGATAATTTCATGAGGGCACAGGAAATGGTTATCATGGGGTCTTCTTCTTTATCGTGTACTTGGGTTCCCCTTATTGCATAAGCGGGCTTGGGTATTCCATAATTCTGATCACATTTGACCTTGCATTCTCTGCTGAAATGTCCTTTGATACCACATCTGAAACAAGCTCCTTCTTGTTTCTGTAAAACACAGGCCATACGCAGTAAGGGAACTAGAATAGTTCTTATTGTTTATGGGATGATACTACAGTCTACTTATAGTATTTACTGTAGTGCATGGACCATAAGGAGTTGGAAGGTAGGACATGTGTATGCATGTGTATGTGAGTTGGAGTGTGTGTACAGTAGTGAGACAAAATAGGAAGGAGTGGATTAATAAGCAAAAGATGTCAACAGTTTCCTTTTGTCGTGTTCTTCGTCAGATAACCTTCCATTTCCAGTAAAACTGGCATGCATGAATACTTCTCTTTGAAATGTTTCCATGGGAGGGAAGTTTTCTATTGCACGAATAGAGTGAGGGTTTAATTACCATGAGCAGAATTCAATATCCCCTTTGAGTAGATCGTCAGGGTATAGGAATCGTCCATTTTGTCTGGATCGAATACTGTTCTGGAATTCATTGTTGGATTTGTTCTGGTCTAACCTTATGGCGAGGTTCTGCCATTCTTGTAAGGTGATTGGTAATATGTCCCTGGTCGTCATGATGGTATCCTTGATGTCTTTCCTAAGACCATTCTTGAATTTCTTGATGTTGGTTATATCGTTATAACCCATGGTGTCAGCGATAGAATTGAATATGGTAACATATTCAGAAGCCATGCCTCTTCCCTGGACTAACCTATCCAGGTTGTTGTGTGATAACTCCCCTTCATTAGTTGGGTAGAACTTCTTCTCAAATTGGTCCTCGAACTGCTTCCATGTGAGCATTGAAGAGGGAGCAGTGAGCTGATTGATGATTTGTCCAGCCCATGTTCCAGCAATTGTTCCTTCTTTACAGAAAGATAATGCAAAGGCGATCTTATCCATATCATTTTTGAAAGTTTTAGTAAAGAAGTGGAGTTTAACTTTTTGGATAAAGTCTTTGGCAGTGGATTTGGTTCCAGAAAATTTGGATGGTTTATTAAGTCAGGGTTCCTTAGAGGAAGCGGATGACGTGTTTGCCATTCTTGGTATAGATTGTTGAATTCTCTTTGGGTTTGGGTGATTTGCTGTTGGCATCAGATTAATTGGGTTTGAAGTCATAATTCCAGAGGTGAGTCTTGATTGAATGAAAGGGGTGGACGAGGTAATGGTTTCATCTCCTGAAGTTGTTGCTTGAGGAGTAAAGAACACTTCCACTTGAGGAAGTTGTTCCGAAACGTTGATGGGCATTCTTGGTTCTGGGGGTCCTGAGAGAGTTCTTGTGCAAGATTCAGGCCTAGATCTTGGGATAAGGCTCTGTTGGTATTTGGGGATTGTGGGTAATGAAGATATTCGTTTGGGATATACTTCGATGTAATCGTAGTCCAATTGCTTCTTGGGATCCCAGCAAATGATAACTTTGTTTTCATCTGGGTTGTTGAAGGCTTCATAGATCCACTGGTTGTGTTTATCGTAGAACATAAACTTGTCTTCAGTGTTGGTATATTGTTCAAGTGAGACAGGAACATGGTTTCCGAGTAGTTGTCTATGTTGTTGACAGACATCGGTATCTAGTGAGATTTCTCGGTGGATGTTTGCCGATAGAAGAGATGTATTGGTAACAATTGGATTCCTGTTATGATAAGCTGTTTGGGGTTCTTGATTGGTACGAGTGAAGTAAACGAGTTGATTATTGATGTAAAAGAGTTTGTTGGTGCTGTTGTATTGGAGGTAATCGGGCCAGAGGCGATCGGTTACATCTAAGGAGATAGCGTTGGCAGGAAGAAGTTGTTGATGATAATCTCTGTGGAGAATTGGATCCGTGGTGAGGGTACATGCTTCCTAGAAGCACGGATGGTTTGTGCTAAGAGCGGCCTATTGGACGGTCTTTTAGGGAAGGTCTATAATGTTACTCCTGGTAACCAAGGTTTGGATCTGAGTTTGGTGAACATAATAGAAGTTCTGTCAGGACACGTTATTTTTCTTTTCATTTCTACGATTTTCTATTATCTTATCACTCAAGATCTACAATCATCTTATCTTATCCGATTAGATATTTCATGATAATCTATGACTCATTCCGTCATTGTCATTGGGCTGCTTACCATTTACTTATGACACATATTCCCACAGACATTTACAAATACTCTCACGTTAGCTGTGCATTACTTACAGATCCTTCTCACACATGCTGTGCATGACATCATACGGTCCCCATTCTAGTCGTTCAAATGCCTGCCCTACAGCGACACACATGGTCTGTGCGCACAGGCATTTACTATATATTGTACTTTGTAGTGTACTTTTTCTTTAGCTTAGTACTTCTGGGATATCCGCTTCATAGCGAGTTAGTCCTTGAATATACTATCATCCTCCTTCCCTCCTCCTCTTCATAAGTCTACTGTGTGACCTCGCTAATAGCGTCGGCCTCACAAGTTCCTGATGACGATAGCGAGTGGGATCAACGATATTGTTGTAAGGATAATTCCACCAATAATGATTCGAGGATCCAGAATGACGAGTGTAAGATGTCGTTTAGCGATGTTTAGTGGCGTTTAGAGGTCTTAGACTTAGTTCTTAGAGAATGAAGTGAGATTGTTAATGAGCTTAGATCAAGCGCAGTATAAGGAGAATCCCTAGATTGCGAAATTGACAAGACTGGGGTTGAAGACCGCCAGTTTGTCAACTATTTATACAAAACTAATGATCTAACTATAGCAAGGTTGCGCAGTAAAGCGCAGTATGTACGCATCCATGTGATATAAGTGGCTCAGCCACAAGTGCGAAATGAACATGAGATAAACAAAGGTAAATAAAGGCGAGAAAGGAGAGTCCTTGCTAATTGTATAGTAATAGTCCTTAGCAAGTAAATGTTATAATAAATAAATAAAGAAAAGAGAAAAAAGATAAGTCTTAATATAGTACCTGGAGCTAAGCTCACACTTAAGTATGTAAATACTTAAGTACTATATAAGAGAAAAGAAAATGATAAGTCCTTACTAAGTAAAGTGGAGCTAAGCTCACACTTGTAGTAATAATACTATGCTTTACTAGTAAGTAAGATAAAGAAAAAAAGAAAAAAAAAGAAAATTGTTACAAGGTGCCAAAGCAAGTGCCTCATAACATATACCAGAAACCACAACAGAGGGTGAGGCAATATTGCAACCAGATGGGGAAAATGTGCCTACAGAAGTGATTCCATGAAACACTGTGGCACTATGACAGGACAAGTGGCTTCTCACCATTTGCACATGGTTGGATGACTTACAGTGCCCAGCAGATGTTGATGATGCACAGTATGCGAGATTTATCCATTATTGTACTGAATTCTTCATAGTCACAGGGCAACTCTGGTGAAAAGACCCACATGGCCAGCACAAAGGAGTCCTCTTCTATGAGGAGCAATTACCCATTCTGCAATCTGCCATGATGATATCAGTCATCAGGGTATCTATGTGACATGCACATTAATCCACAAACACTTCTGGTGGCCTCAATTGCCATGAGATGTTGCCTGGTTTGTATGGACATGCCATATCTGTCAACTACAGCAGATTAGGAATGTCTTGCTGCCTCTGACAGTTGTGACACCGGCACCCTTATTTGCCAAAATGTACATGGATTCCATGCACATGCCTCAGTCTGGCAGATATAAGTATATTGTGCAAGGATGTTGCTCACTCATGCACTACCCAGAGTTTCATATGCTGTGCTCTGAGACAGCTAAATCCCTTGGCGACTGGATATTCAAAGATATTCTTTGTTGCTGGGGAGTGCTAACAGACATTGTCTCAGACAACAGTGCACCATATGTTAAAGTGCTTGATTATTTGGTGCAGCAGTATCACATTCAGCATATATGTATTTTGGGTTACAATTCTCATGCCAACGGCATTGTTGAGCATCCACATTTTGATGTATGCCAGGTGTTGTTCAAGGCTGCAGATGGCAACCAGTCAAAATGATCCCAGGTTGCATACTCTGTGTTTTGGGCTGACTGCATTACAATTGTAGGTGCATGGGGTGTTCCCCTTATTTTGCAGTTACTGGCACACACCCTATCCTACCCCTTGACATTGCCGAAGCCACATATCTTGTTCCACCACCATATTCTGTTCTGTCTACCACCAATCTCATTTCTCACAGGGCGATTGTGCTCCAGAAGTGTCAAGAGCATCTCATGGAGTTACACTCCACAGTATTTGATGCACGACAGGAAGCTGTGGCCAGATTTGAGTGCAAATTTGACATGACTATCCACAATTTCGACTTCCAGCATGGCACTCTTGTCCTCATCCGTCATACTGCCATTGAAAAGGTGTTGAACTGCAAGATGCACCCTCACTACCTCAGGCCTCTTGTTGTGCTCTTGCATAATAGAGGCGGTGCATATATCCTCTGTGAACTCAACAGTGCAGTTCTTGACAGGCCTATTGCTGCATTTTGCATCATCTCCTATTTTGTGCAACAGGCAATTCTCTTGCCTCCACTCAACAACCTCATCAACATCATGACAGATCATCTCTGTCAACTGGAGTCTACTACATTAGATGACGTTGAGGAGCAAGTTGTCGACTGTGACTAGAAATGTGTCTCTTTTATTTTCTTTCTCTCTTTACTTATTTCCTATCCAGTTTTTTTTTTTTTGTCCACAAGTCTCTCACATGTCCCCTTTGCTTTCACCCTCTTGTTTTATTTGCAGAATTCTAAAATGTACAGAAGACAACTAAAATATGTATGCAATGACCTTTACTCCCACTCTTTACCCTTGCCTTTCAACTCCACCACCTTCCAATGCATTGCACTGCACTCTGGACTCCATTGCTCTTGCTCTGCAAGTTGCACATGGATGATCTAAATCTTGGCCTCCACCAGGTGCATGGACTGGTCAATCAACAGCCACTGGAGCCCCAGTTTGGTGTACTGCATCTCATACCACCAAAGGACCCCCCAGTTAGCAGCTTCTGCCATGTTGCTGTTTTGGTAGTCCAGGTGTGGTGGGGTCATCAGAAATTCAATGCCCATGTACCTGCCCACCTCTGGTAGAGGCCCCTCAGATCCTGACAGCTTGCATGCAAAGGGGTGACTGGGTCCAGCTGCCTCACTGCTGTCCTGTGTAAAGAGTGGCATAGGCAATCGCAGTGCTGTGACTAGTGGCTTAGTGTCCCCATCACACCATGCCAACAAAGGGACTCACCTGTTGCAGCTGTCCAGTCCAGCTGTATGGCAAATTCACAATGTTGCTGCTGATGTGCACACCTGATGCACCACCCCACCTGCTCATGCCACCAGCACTTGGTGTCCATGCATTGGCACCAGGCACATGGCTTCATGGCCCGGGAGGTGTCAACTATACTGCAGAGAGGTTACCGAGAAGGTACTTACCTGATGCATTGGCCCCACAGCAGTCTGCTTCCACCCCTGTCACTTGACCACACTGGTGACCATCTTTGGGGTCATTGTGCCTGCGCATGTGCATTTTCATTGGCACAGCATGGTGTCCTCGTCTGTATCTTCCACACCACATTTCGAGGCCATTGATGTAGTTGAGCCAGTAGGGTCCACCATGTCTTCCCTGGCCTTGTCCTCCTCCTCAGCACCCTCCTCATCATTGAGGTCCTTGTCATCAGCATCATTGACATCAATTGGCTCAGGGGGTGTGGGTTGTTTGCCTTTGGCTGCTCATTGGGCAACCGCACATGCCTTGATGCCTGACTCTCATATCCACACCTGCCTGTACTGTGGTGGAGGCAGCACGACCTTGGGCTTCTGCCCACGCATTCTGGCTCCTGCCTGTGATGACACCTGTTTGACTTGTGGTGCTGCTGGCTGTTCCTCAACTGTGTGTGATGAGGCCACCTCCCATTCCACCTCCTCCTGCAATGCCGGCTCCACTTCCTCCCCCATCTCCCACTCCACATGTTCTTGAGCCTCACACTCCATGTGTTCTCAAGCCTCACACTCCGCCAGCTCCCATGTCTCCCACTCCATGCATTCTCACACCTCATGCTCTGCCAGCTCCCATGCCTTGTGCTCAGCCAGCTCACACACCTTGCATTCTGCCCACTCTTGCACCTCACACACCTCATGTTCCTGCTTGGTGGCTTCCTTGAGCTCCAGCTCACAATCAAGTGCCTCATTGGCCTGCCTGGACCATTCCCTGATCTGCACTGGCAGCAGGAATTCCCACACCCAGCTGACCCAGCTCGCTTCCACAATGGGTGCCAGGATGCTGTGCATGCCTTCTATGAAAAAGGTGGCATCAGCTTCTGAGCCACTGCACTGCTGGTGTTGCCCCTGTGTGTCGATGATGAGTCTCATGTGCCCCTGTGCCCATCTGCATTACATACCAAGAGGCACCCTGCACCCACCATCCACAATTGATATGCCTCCTCAGGCAGCCCTTTGCCCTGCAGCCACTCATTGAGCATTGTATGCATGTGTGCTTGCAGATGCAAAAGTGCATGGTCAGTGGTGGCAGTGACAGAGGATGTGCAGGACATGTTAGTGGATGGGCAGTGTCTGAAGGAGATGGTGCTGACAAAGCTTATCAATGATGGTCACTTCCATCACACCCCTCAGTTTAGGGCAGGAGTACCTGCACCTTCCCACTTGCTGCATGTCTTTTCATCCTCCTTCCATGTTTTCTTTTGCTCCCTTTCACATTTACTATCTTTTTCTTCTTTTCTTGCTTTCCCCAACAAAAACAAAAACAAAAACAAAAGAAACAAAAAAAAACTGACTCTGTTCTCCTCATCCCTCACACCCTTTTACTCTCTACCACCATATTCCTGCTTTGTTTCACCTTTGCCTATTTCCTCTATGGCTAGGACTTTCTTCTCGTTCCTTATTGTTTCTCCCTCTCCCCCTTTCCTGACATCAGCCCCCCCCCATGTTCATGTGCTGCTTGTCCTGTCCCCACCCCTTCCATGTTGTGTCTTGCCACACTTTGGCAGAGTGTCTCCATACCCACCTATCTATCCACCCCCTGCTGCTCTTCCTTGTCCATTCATTCACTCTGCCTGCACCCTCACCCCCATGAGTCATCCCTTCTGGCTGTGTCTTGTGTCCAATTGTGTTGACTGTGGACAGTCAAGATTTCAGTTGGGAGGAGATGATGAGCATCATGCACACATAAAGCTGGAAAATGACCATCAGCAACATCAGGTGAGCACAGCAATATAAATATGCCACACACAACAATCAGCCAGGTAAGCACAGTGATATAAATGTGCCACATGCGACAATCAGCCATAGCTGCATCAATCACACATTTGTTAGGCATCAGACTGTAGGACTGGGGTTGGCTGATGAGGAACAGGATTGATGAGCTGTACAGGCTGAGATGCAGTCCACAGAGTCACAAGTCATGAAGTCAGCAATTGGTGTGATTGATGCCTTTCCTATTTCGCTCATCCATATAGCACCCAGACTCCACTTCACTTTATGATCAACCCTGCACTGTAAATTTTCTGTTGTGTTTTGTTGTGCTCCAGCCTTGGAGCTAGACTTGTATTTAGATAGCACATCATCCCTCAGAAGAGACCAGATTTCCCCCACCCATGATTTGACTTCTCCTCCCCATCTGAGTCCATAATCAAAAGGTGCATTTAGATCCTCCCTCTGCATGTCTTATTGTCAAGAAAAGTGCATGTGCCTCATAAGTTGTGTCTATCATTGTGTTGTGTTCTCTACTGCATTGCATTTTGTTCCCATTACATTGGATTCTCTACTGTGCTCTCCTTTATGTCACATCACATTCTCCTTATTGCATCATATCACTGGTTTGTTACCCAAGTCACATTCCCCTCATTGCTCTAGTCAAGTCACACTATCACCCTTATTGCCCTTAACTACTAATCCTCTCTACTTTGGTGTCTAGACAACCTTACAGCTCACACCCTCCAGTAATTGCTGTGGTTGTGGTTTGTTTTCCCCTTCAGCCCAACACAGCACATATCAGCGCAACTTGACTAGAGCAACAAGGAGAACACAATGTGACACAAGGGAGAGCAAAATAGAGAATCCAATGCAATGGAGACAAAATGCAATGCAGTAGAGAATGCAATGCAGTGCAATGCAATAGAGAACACAACACAATGGAAAACACAATGCAATAATAGCAATGACTTATGAGGAACATGCACTTTTCTTGATAATAAGACACATGGAGGGAAGATCAAAACATGCTTTTTGATTATGGACTCAGATGGGGAGGGGAAGTCAAATCATGAGTGTGCCCAATCCCCGATTTTCAATGGACAATGTGCTATCTAAATACAAGTCTAGCTCCAAGGCTGGAGCACAACAAATCACAACAGAAAATTTACAGTGCAGGGGTAGATCATAGGGATATTTGAAATGAATGGAGTCTGGATGTGAGTGAATAAAGTATCATATGTTGATGACAGGCCATGTGCAGAGGAGAACTGGAAGAGTTCTTATTTGTACATATTGTACTTCTATCATATATATGGTAAAGTATATATGAGTGTTTGTATATGTGTGAGTATCTGTTCAGCATAATCAAAAAGAGGAAGGAGGATGTTAGTCATCATCAGCATGTTGTCAACATCATACTATATCGGGTGAGCAAAAGCAGAATAGTATTGATCACACCAAATGATGACTTCACAACTTGTGCCTCCATGGTTACTTTGACTGGTCCAGACCATGCCTCAGCCTATTCATCCTATCCCTCATCAGCTGACTGAAGTGGGCAGCATGCCTGCAGCAGATAGTAGAGAGTCACAAGCACAGTAGTGATGTGATGTGGTGAAAGTATGCTGCAGGATGATAAGAAGAGAATGGAAGAGTAAGATGGTGGAGTACTCACTCAGACTAAAAGTAAGACATCTGAGGAGATTGTAGAGTAGTAGTCCCATCTTATGTAGTGTCCACAAGTAGAGTTAGAGCAGAGAGTAAGTAGAAGAGTACAAGGATGCCCATACGTAGGGGGACATGTGTCATCCAGAGTATGGTGTGGTATGTGCAGTCCTTGGAGAAGTGCACAGTCTGAGGACAGAAGGTCCAAGGTAAGAAGCACATGTACATGTAGGGTAGGTAATGCAGTGTGTAAGGAGAGAAGCTGAACAAAAGTAGCATGTACAGACAGTCCCATGTCAACAATACCAATGTCCCTTCTACAATACCTATATACTATAAGGACTGGCACACAGACCATGCTGATGTAAAGTAAGTGTGGGGCATGGGTCTGGTGTGAAGAGCATCACATGTCAACACAAACAGCCACAATTGGCTGGAGTGAAAGGTAGGGAAAATGTTAGTATGTGGGGGAATGTTGAGTGTGTAAGAACTGGTCTCTGGGTGGGCAAGCAGGATGGTATATGGCCTGTCAAATTGGGGCATGAACTTGGCAACCCTTGAGGGGTCCTGGGCTTGGTATTTGCACCGGCAGTGGTGTATGTGCAGGCTATGGAAGGCAATCAGAAGGAGAATGTATATGAGAGACAACAAGTAAGAGAAGCAAAGCATTGCTAGTGCAGGGGGCAGTCTCATGACTGCAGAGCATGAAGAGGGTCTCAAGCACGGCAAGGGCAAGAAGGTCGTGCTGACGTTTTCCACAAAATCTGTGGCATCAGCCCTGTTAGGATCTGAGCCCATAGATTATTATTCGTACCTTTTTCTTTCTCCTTCTATTACATTCGACTCCACTCACACATGGTAGTGGAGCTCCAAAGGGGCTGTAACCCCCCTTGATTATGCAGCTTTATCCGTTTCATTAGTCGTCCGCAGCAATCCTTTTTACTATAAAGACTTACCTCTGTATGATAGAAAGAGGTATCGAAACCTCTTTACGAATACTTGTCCTTTACTGTTGATATCTCAGAATCACAGTTTGTCTTCGCACGTTTGCCTCGGAGTTCCTCAGCAATAAACCGGTATAGGTGTTTGGTTGCTTACGCATACTAAACCCTAACAGCCCCTGGACCAGCAGCACCATCCGGCAGCAGTGCTGCGGGC